>KL271937.1:0-11642 GCA_000699545.1 Podiceps cristatus | reverse complement strand
GGAACACTTTGGTGGTAGGAGAGGCAGAGGTTTCTCCAGGAAAAAACAAACAAACAAAACCAAGGAAGAACAGTTCGCACTTAATGGAAAATACTGTTTAATCTAAGATGGGTTATTACATTTTTACTTAATGATACCATGCAAAAGCCAAAAGAAACAAAGAGCTAGAGTGGCAGAAGTGCTGGAACAGGAGACTTTTATCCAGTGGTCTAGTTACGAGACCACTCATCTTTCTCAGTCCCGTTTTTGTGAGAAGGCTGTAATGTTGCCAGAGATGATACTAATTTATAGAGTAGGTTCAAATATGGGGATAGAAAGATGGAGGGACACTATCCCACCACATTGTACAACGCAGTCTACTTGGGCATTTTTGTAGCTGGTAGAGAATTGAAATAAATAATAGAATTAGGTCTTGCATATAGGTTTTCTATAAAAGGTGCATTGTATTTTACCAGTTTTACAGGATGAAATAGAATCAGCGCATTTACAAATGACTCTGTTCAATTTTATTCTTTATGTCTCCCTAGCATTGCAGCTGGAGCATCAATACCTGAGTTTTTACACTTCTGTTACTCCTCCAACGCAAGGCTGGGATGGCTGTTTAGCAGGAGGTCAAGAGTGCATTCTTGATGTGGAGGAATATTGGGTCCTGCTTAGCCCATCCTTTAGAGATCTGGCCACACCGAAAGTCCTCAAAACCAGCAAATAAAGGGAAAAAAAAAAAAGGTCAAAATACTAACTTGGTTTTCTTTGACTTTTTACTCTAGACTTCCTTGGAGTAAGGGACTGCATGAGTGTGGGGTTTTTTTTTACTTTTTAATGGTGTCTTCATTAGGAATACTGCATGCTAGTACTTTATTTGAGTTTCTTAATTGGCATTCATGTAACAGATTTTTAATAGTTTGTCCTAAGGAAAGTCTTGAGCTACATTAAAATTAAATTCAGGTTTTGATAATGTAATGCACAGAATATAAATTTTATGGGGAAGTTGTAACTATCCCCGGCCAGAACAGTATAGTTTGCCACTTTACCCTCCCCCCAAAAATCTCATGCAACTTTTTTCTGCCTTGCATCCCTTTGTGCAAAGGATAAAACATTGGAGGAAAATATGTATTGCATTGTTTCAAAAGTGCTTAATTTGAGGAACTAAAATGCCTGTCAGTCATTGAATAGTTACAGGTTTGTGTCACTCCAGAGTTGAGGTGAGGCAGAGAGCTTTAGTTATGTTCTCTATGTTGTTCTCAGTTTTCTTGTAATTGTAACCTTAATTGAATTTTCTGGATTTAGAGTATTTGGTTTAGAGAGAGTATTTGAACTGCCTAGCTATCGCTGTTTGCGTTGGGGGGACACGTACCCCGCTCTGCCTCGCTGGTTCCCAAACAGCCCTGCAGCACGAAGTTTTCCTCGTCGGGGAAAGCAAACAGAATCAACAGGCAGCCAGCTGCATGTGAAAAATGCGAATCCATTTCTCCCCATTTCATGGATAAAGAAGAGAGGACGGCTGACAGGGGAACACTGTGCAGGATAGCTCTGACACCGGCCTGCTGGCTCCCAGACCGGTGCCTTTATGCCCGAACCGCTGCATTTCTCTTCCTTTGTTTTATAGGTTGTACTTTTGGTCAGTGGCTTTATGCTGCTCTTTTAGGAAATGGTATTGCATGGTTTTATTCCCATCAGCTGTCAGAGATGTAAGAATTTCATTAGCTTGATAACTGCTCTCATTCTGGCTGATATAACATGAAAAATGTAGTTTGAAAATACCTTCCAGGGCTGCTGTAGTGGCCCAGATAGGGCCGTGTCAGAGACCTCAATTCATTTCACAGCCTTTCAGTCCTCTGGATGCCACGTTTGCTAAGTAGACTCCCACAGGTTTCTCCAGAGCAGGCAGAAGGCAGCTGAGCAAAGAGCTTAGTCAGTACTTCAGCAAGCGTTCGGACACTTGCTGGAGATCCATCAGGAAATGCTTCCCATGCAGTAAGTTCCCGAGGCTACCTTAATGAGCACACGGGCTTGCAGCCTCCTCCGTGCCAGGACTCTCTCTCACAGCAGCGAGACAGAAGTAGGTCCTTTCCCACCCAGCTGCAAAGGGAGCTGTGAGGCTCTTGGGCAACGTGACCCCGAAGCAAAGAACTCCCATCCTCACCTGTGAGTTAGGGACTAAAATGTTCATGCCCTCAACTTTGTTTAGGGGAAATAATGTTCAAATCTTGAAATCCTAAGTGTTCACAAATTAAATTGATCCGTACATCCCGCTCTCCAGACAGAGAACACAGTTATGCCATGTGACTTCTCCATCCACTCAAAATGCCTCGACTAGCTACCATTGAGCACCCAGCTCCTCCTGGATAAACAACAGGCTACAAATTCATCACAAAAATTGGCAAGTAATGTTGAATAATAAATATATTTGAGAAAATTGTACCGAGTTGGCTGACAATTCATTAAAAAAGAGGAGTTGAAATTGATCAAATGAATTGTTTGTTACTAATTATTTGCCTAGTGCTAGCTGTGATGTGAGACCTTGAGGGTGGGAATAAATTATCTTAATGAGGGATTAGGTTAAGGCTTGTTATAAATTCTCATTTCAAGAGCTAACCTCACCATTAATATATTTGCCTATAACTGTGAATCTTCTTTAATAGCTGCCTGTCTTCTTTGCACTACATGAAATGTTCCTCCTTTTTAAATCTGTATTCTGAAAAGGAAGCATGTGGCCTCCTGGATTTTATCTTTGTTAGAAACACCAAAGAAATACCTACAAGGAAATAACAGTAATGTAGACTGTCAATTATATTTCATTATGGAGAAAGAAACGTTCACATCCCAAGGACAGGTGAAGTAGCAGATACCTTTTACTGTGAGCCGAACACATCCTTGCTTTTGAAAACCTCGTTTGAATAGTGCATGTGGCCTGTGAGACAGGGTTTTCCAAATGAAATGAGGATGGAGAAATGGCAATAAGCTGCCTTATACAACTTGGAAGGGCAAAGAGGAACAAGGATGCCTGTATTGTTTTGCTTGTAATAGAGTCAAGAGTTGCCTCTTATGATCCAAACGCTTTACAAGCTCATGATGGTAACATTTGCCTCAGACTATCCAAGCAGCAAGCACTTAAAAGCTGATCTTCCTCTATTAAGTTAAGTTCCTGTAGCCACATTATTATCATAATTAATTACTACAGCTGCTATTAATAATTCACAGCAAAATCTGAGACAGGTAAATCATAGGCCTATTGAGACAGGGACTATTTCTCATTATGTATTTGTGCAATGTCTCATAACTCTAGATATTACGGCAATATAATGGCCATGTAGTAATAAAGGATTATGTTTTCTCTCCCTCTCTCCCATTTCCATTAGTTGTCCTCAAAGTGTTTTTAAAAGAAAGGGCATGTTATTGTCTGCATTTCTACAGGCAGGTCAGCACCCACAGTCACTCCGTGGGTCAATGTGGCATTCGGCGCTCAGATGCACAGCTCTGCGTGCCGTGCCTCATGTGCATTTCCCTCAGATATCGCTTCCTCAAGAGATCAGCCATGCTGGCTATTTTGTAAGTCAAGGGTGGAGACGTAGGAGGACGTAGTAGGTGGTCTTGCCTTTCTGTGAACACTTTTTGTTTTAGAATTTATTTGATCAAATTTCCTCTTTATTTTTAAGGCATGATACAATGCCTCAGTTTACCAAGAGCTTTAGAGCACTTTATAAAATGATACTTTCTTTTTGGTTTGTCAGATATACACAGCTGGTTTTTTACTAGTTACCTGTCTCCTCCTTTCTGCGGCACTGGGTGTCTAATCGGTTAAGCTCTGGGAGCGCACAGGAGATGATACACAATCCATGCAAATTGTCAGAGCTCTTTGGAGATGCCGTTCATCTCACTAGAAACAGAGCTGGGCCCTCTCTGCTTCCAGAGAGACTCGTTTCTAAGCACTGTCAAGCCCCTTGCTATTGAAATTCAGAACAGTAACAAACTTCCCAGCATTCATTATCCTGTTCAGGATCAATTCAGAGGCAGCATTTGTGTGTTTGTGTTTGTGCAGGAAAGATTCATCACATTTTTGGGTCAGCTACCTTGTCAGCTCCACAAACACATACACACGCACACACAGAGGGAAGAAAAAATGAGCTGTATGCATTTCATTCATGTCAGAACTCAACAACTTTAAAAGCACAAATATTCTGCAGTCACTCATGAAAAGAAATTTTTAATAATAAATATCTAACAATTAATGGGCTGGTAGCTGCAGTTGTCTTCAGGGCATAATATCTAATTTCCTTGCAATGTTTCATATCCTTACTTTTCACGCTGCAACAGTCTATCATTAAAACCGAATGCAGGTTTCTATCACTTTTATTTATTTTTCAAATCAACTTATAAATCAGTGCCAGGCCTTGTTACAGATGAGTTCCAATAAATTATCGGCTGTGGACAAATTCTGAATGTTAAATATTCGCTGTTCCTCCCTTTTTTCCACTTACTGTGCTCCTGTCTTGCCCTTGGAGCCTGGAGCAGGGAGTTTTGGAGGGGTTTTCCCTCTTTTAAACAGGATGAGAACCTGGCGACTTAATTATGTGCTATTTAAATAATGTAAAAATATATGTGTTTTCCAGGGAAAAAAAAAACACCCAGGGAAACAGTTGCACCCAACCTGCAACAAAATTTACATCTCTGGACTTTAGTAAGATAGACATCATCTCTTTTACTTCTAGCTGACAGGTAATTCCCAAAGCATCTTGTAACCCTAATCTAACTCATATTAATTCTTTTACCAAAATGCTCTGTCGTTGCCCTTTGGAAGCAGATCATAAGTGCTTTTTTGTGAGCTAATGCTAACTTTTTCCTTAGCTGATCTGTCACTTCTAAATCGGGTTATTGAAATTAGCAGTGCATTGCTGATTTTGACATGATTCTATCATTTAAGTAAATTTTATTTTTAGTTTTACCACTAGTCTGAGATACATCAAATGGCCTAAAGTGGCATAGGCTTGTGTGGCTGATGGGAAACTCAGACTAATGTAATTAGTAAAATTAAATATTAAAATTAAAAATATTCTGGGTTGCAATTGTCTACAGCTGGGGTGCAACAGTGAGTGAATTAGCTGTGGTCCTTGGCCTGGATGAACTCTCTATCACATAAACATGTATGGAAGTAAAGGTGCCCCCAAAAGCCCATACATTTATACAAAGCCCTTTCCAAAAATTGTTGCTATCTCCCAGTTTTCTTTTTTTGGGTCTCCTCCATTCTGCCTCTTTTAAAAAAAAAAACAACTTTTATGTCTCTTTTCTCTTTCACATCTCTTGGGTTTTCAACACTTGCTCCCTATTGCTAGATATCATGGTTTCCATTCCACACAGAGAGAGTAGGATTCGGTTAATTTTACCTCCTTGAATTCAAGTAAACTCCAACCCATTCCTTGAACCAGAAAAGGAACCAAGTGGAAATTGCCCAGGGTTCCTTCTGTTCTTCTTTTTTAATTTCTTTTTTAGCATAAAACCCTCTGTTAGTAGACTCTCTGTTAATTTATCGAGCAATATTTCTGGATATTGCCTGACATTTACCTTGCTGGGTAAATTATGTCATTTGATATATTGTGGGGTGGCAGACATTAATCCTTAGTGTAAAATAGGAAATTCTTGAAGAAAACCAGGAAGAATTTCTACACAGTGTGGCTAAACAGCAGCTTGGATGAGAGTCAGAAGTGCAGAGTATGCAGCAGTCTTAGACTCTTTCTTTCCATCTGAACTTTACAAAACCCCCACCTTGTAACTGTATAGTGCCAACTTCTGCCTTCATCTGAATGCAGTGAGATAATCGATGGTGTGTGTTTGAGGTCTGTTCTGATTCCTGCCTAATGAATACTTTTTAACCTTTTTATGCATCTCTTCCACATGCTTGCTATAATTTCAGCAAAGCAACTACTTTTTTCCCTTAAATTCTTCCTTTAAATATGTGTCCTTGTAGCTGGCCAGATGGAACTGTCTTATTTCTATGGCAAAGTAGTTATATATATATATGATTTGTTGTTTCTCCTTGCCCTTCACTTTAAATGCTCTTCAGGGCAAAGATACTGTTGGTTTCATGGTCTTCTCTACATTCACTGTGATCACAACAGCAAGTGCATAAACAGAGGTACAGAGATAAGCCACATACTCTCCCTCTGATTAAAGATGTAACTGTTTCTGCTACATGCATGCAAATATTTTGCTCTCTTTATCAGTTTACATGGATGACTGACAAGGGGAATTAAAGACATCTTGATCTGCAAAACCCGCAAATCTGGGGACAGAGCAAAACTACAAGTTGACCTTTGCTATCCTGTGCTGTCATACAAAATTTAATTCAGCCTATTTACACTGTTCATGTGATACAAAAAGCTGCCTAGAACAAGTACTGAGCTGGGGATGTGCAATTCATGGCTTTCCTGGGGAGATGTGTTTTCAATCTGGACCTAGTGAGAAAAAGGCAATTGTTTTTTGCTTCCTTCCCTGTAATTCTGCCTAGATGATAAGGAAATGGTGGTAAGAGGAAGGTACAACCTTTTCCATTCTCTCCAGTGGGCCTTTTGAGTTTATGTCAGAAGTATTTAGTAGAGCTGATAGGAGTGCACTTATGTATCTATTTAAATCCCAAAGTAGTTAAGCTAAATGGGAGAGATGTTCCTACCACACACTACGGGAATAAGTCTGTGCTTACAGAAGAATTTGAGTTCCTGGTCAGTGCGAGGAAAACTTTCCCGCACTCCCGCAGACCTTTGTCATTCCTGCGCTCCGGTGGTGCCTCTCAAGCTCCAAGGGACTGAGAGTGATGGGAAAAGCCTTGGGTGATCAGAAGGCAGATGGCAGTCCTGATGTCCCTGTCTCCCCTCTTCGACAGACCCCCTCGACACACAGAAAACTGTTGACGGGTGGTTTCATTATGATGAGATACAATGTAGGGGCCAAATTCACTTCTGGCATACAAAGTGAAAAATGTCACCGATTTCTGCGGTGCTACATAGATTTCCATCTGCGGACACTGCGACTATGGAAAAGACAGGAAAAGTCTTCCTGAGAAATATATTACTAGCCGTGGCCCGTAGCTTCCAACATTTTCAAGCTCCTCTCACCAGCTTGTCTCTCTGTCAGCAGTGCATCTTTGCAATGCAACATGATCCTATGAGATATCCTGACATAGATAACTTACACCTTAACCATAACACAAACATGGCACAAAGTGGCCAACTGTACACCAAATAACAGCCAGGAACACAGTTTCCATCCCCTGGGACGCTGAATTACCAGCAGTTTAAAACCCAGATGCTTTCAGCCAGATATCTGAGTTCATACTGAGATGCCTAGGTTTAAGCTGAGATTTAGCTGCCTATGCACAGTGTCACTGAAAAGCAGGGCACTTTTATTTCTGTGTTCATACGGAAGCTGATTTCAGAGTGAAAAATAATAACTGATACTGATATTTTATTACTGAGAAATGTCTTTCTTGGTCTTCTAAACCCACTGTGCTTCTTTGCATTGTATAGAGCAATATTGCCTTATAGTCAGGCTGCAGGGGTCTATGAATCAGGACTCCGGCTTCTCTCTGCAGTTCTCCTATTGACTTCACATGAAGTCTAGGGCAAATCTCCCTCCCCATCTACGCCCTCTCAGCTCCTATGACACATCCATAGGGGATACTACTTCGCAGAATTGCTGTTAGGCCTAATTAATTTGCAGGGTGCTTGGAACTGTTTGAATGAAAGTTACTAAAGAAGTAGAAAGGTTTATTATTATTTATTATTATTATTATCATCATCATCATTATTTCACGGGAGCCCTTTTCTCAGGAGCAGCCTGTGCCTGGTAGAAGACTGCCTTCCAATCTTTCTAGACACAAGCTCTATTAACATACAAACGAACAGGTCACACTATTCTTGGAGCAGAACTCTTTAGCATGTTAATGACAAATTCACACTAGTGGCCCCTGAGTGCTCTGGAGAAATACAGGTTTTGCTTAGCGCTTAATAAAAAAAAAAGGCCATCATAAAATATGTCACTTGGGGCTGATTGATACTGTCGCAAGAGATAAAATGGAAGAGGAAAACGACATAAATTTCTCTTTTCATGGGTGCCAAGTGTGGCTTCCACATGTACTGCTATCTCACTATTAACATACTATTCATTCAGGGCTACTTGGCAGAGGCCAAATTTTCAAGTGAAGGTTCATAAAAAGGGCTCAGCTTCTGTTTCTGGGCACATGAAATGGCCAGCTTTTGCTATGACTCCGAAAAGAGCCCAAAGTCAACATGGATGAACATGGCAGTGGCTGCTCACAGCTGCGGGACAGATCCAGAGCCACCATATCCTGCCCCAACATCACCAGAGGACTGCTACGATTGAAGTCATCTGAGGCTTCACCTCAGGGCTCCAGCTGCTTCATTTGGTCCTTCTGTGCAAAATGAGCATTTCTGAAAATCTATCCCTGCATATAAACAGATGAGCTCTTTTTACACTTATGGCCACAGCGGCATGCAGTACTTCACAGCTTCAGGTATATTTTAGATGTGAAAAGGCATAGGAAAAACCCACACTCTGATTTCTTACAAAGTACAGTTTAAGGAAATTTTTTTTTCCATCGGGGATTCTACAGGTCACTTACATCAGTTATGGATGAGAGAAGAAAATTTTGATCTAAGGACTCGATCCATAACCCAAAGAAATCAGCAGAAAACGTCCTCCTTGATTCTCTTGGGCCTTGGACCAAGCCCTCAGTTAGGAAATGGCATTTTATTCTTGAAAAACATGGAGCAGTGGCAAGATTTGCACGCATGCCTTTAAAAACAGTCTTCTTTTTATACATTCTTCATTAATTTTCCTCTGTCATTTTTAGTTTAGAAGCCAACAGCTGCAACAGGGCACAGGAGTGCACAGCGGCATCACCCAAATTCGGTACTGGCTGCTTGTTGCTTGGTCCTTGATACATGCAGGAGCAAAGGTGAGTTGCTCCGTAAGGGGAAAACACTCCAGGGCTTACAGCAGCCAAGCGCAGCGAGCAAGCGGAGCTCTGCACCAGCCAGAGGCTGTCCACCTGCTGCTCCAGCCAGAAATGCTCTGTACACACACTGAAAATCCTGGCAGGGACTTGGAGATGGCATGCTGACACTGATGTTGCCATTTTAAATTCAATCAATTAATGTTATGAAGAGGAAAAACCATTACGATAGTAGATGTACTGCTGTTGCCCTCATGGAGCTAGACATTATACCAGGTGCTGGTGCGAAGTGGTTTTCTGAGTCCTATAAAGATTAGGTTGTATCTTTGAGGATTTCCTGCATTTCTTTTGGTTTTTGTGGTTTTTTTCCAATTAGTTCTCTTTTTTTATTAGGTATAGTGAGGGAGTTTGTAGAGGAGTGAATGACAAAATGAAACTGAAAAGCAGTATAATTGGTGTTCTAATTGTACAGATACCAGCTTCAAAATTCCGGTAGCAAACCAAAGTTACAATATTTACAAGGAAAAGAGCAACAGAGATATTTCTTCATGGGCTTTTAATTGGAATCCTAATGAAACCGCTTGTGAAGGTGTGGGATGCCTGAAGCATGCACATGATGGCAAAGAAGGTGACTTTGTGCATTTGCATGCAGAAAGAGTACAGCCTGTGGCACGGTTTAGGCAGCGCCCGCTCAAAGCTTCCCAGCTGCAGGGAAAGCGAATTTTGCCACTCCAGGAGTGGGAAGTTCGGCTTTCCAGTACATCTTTCCAGGCTCTCACTGGAGTCGATGGGGAGAGAGGGATTCCTCCAAGGGTCAGCGGTGGCTATGTCTAAGGACCTCTGTGAGATGTGACAGGACTCTTTGACATTTCCCTTAGGAAAACCAGAGCATCAAGTAGAGGTGCACAGTTGATTTTCACCTGGAATGAAGGTAAGAGCTGGCATGGAGCGTGGCTTGTTTCCAACTCAGGACACAGGGCAACTTTCCTGAGCTCCACGGCAAAGGCCTAGACCCAGATCAGGCTTCTCCTCCAAATCTCCTTCCCTCTCCATCAATCAAAGAGGAGGAGGGGTCTCAAGAGATAACAATAGTTAATATGTGTGGCTTGGGTACTCCTGAAAGTGTATGAGAAGGATAGTAGCCACTGTGTTACATTTCCTAAGGAGAGACAAGTTTAGAGTATGTCCGTATTCTTAGTCCACTGCAACTTTGGAAATGACAGAAAAGAAGATAGTCTTTTTTTTTTTTTTTTTTTTTTTTTTTTTTTTTTTTTTTTTCATTTTCACTGGTTTTATGCAGGATGAACCATCCTGACTGCTATGAAATTACTCTATTTCCATAACTGAATGTACTAGTAAGAGTGTTAGTGTACTTACAATAGTAATACAGTATCAGCCTAAAATACATATGTTTGAAAAGTTTGGCCTGGAATAAGGAATATTTGTATCACATGAGAGTGTCTCTGAGGGAACAGTGGTATTTTTGTCAGCATTCTCAGGTTTTTTGCACCTACATAAAAGGATCTGGTTTTCAACGGTGCTGCCTGCCTAGCAGGTTCCATAGGACCAAGCAGAACTGCTTTGATGAACATTTTGGAAAACTAGACACCTGTTCAAAAGCATTGAATAAGGCTCTACCTGAAATGTCACTTTTTATCTGATTTTAGCTATCTTATAGTGCACTGCTTCATCGCAGCAATTTTCCATTCCTATTACACGGAGAGCAAAGAAGGAGAAGAAACCAATTTATCAACCAGACTGAAGACGGACATGACCTCACTCATTCATCAAATAGCATCAAAGTCAATACAACAGTATCAGTAAATCCCTTGTAATGACCTGTCTCAAAGAACTTTTACATGTAGAGAGATCCATTATTAATTTACCTCTTTGAAATACAACTCACTACACACCAAATGCTCAATAAGCCACAGGGGCAGGAATCATTTGTAAGGCAACTTTATGCTTTACCAAAACCACTAAAAGAGTTCAGGTCTACTGAGACCAATTATAGTAGCCAGCCCAAAGATCGCTTTGTCTTCTGTTGTCCAGAGAAAGGCCTCTATTACATTGGCAAGGCAAGACAAGATGTGGCACTATCCAGACATATCCTACGTTGCTTGACCAGCAAAACGAAGTCTTCAGCAGGGCAAGGTTTTTGTTTCATACAAAAGGGTAAATTCAGTCTTTCAGAAGAAAATGCCTGTTTCCATGTGAACATCTTAAGTCCTGATTCTCATCTGACATGTCATCTTCTTTCCTTTGCAAAATTCTGGTGACTTGGGTATTTTAAAATGCAGCTTTCAGCCAAAGACGTGGGTTGGTTTTAGCTTGCATCACAAACAAGCCAGTACATATGGTAGTTGAGTCAATGCCATCAATTGCATTGTGCCCATGCCTACTCTCACTGAACTCAGTGAGAAGTTGGGGACAGCAGAGTACTGAGTTGATGGGCATCAGCAAAGATAGTAAAACTCTTTGGAATTTATGGGAGTGCAAGAGGCCATGCCTATGTAAGATCCTATCCCAGCGTGAAAAGCAGCAGAATGGAAGCAATGTAAAAATACTTATAAGAATTACCGAGTGGCATTTTGTGGTATATTTTACTCAAGAGATCTCTTCCATTCTGGTCCTAAAATACATCATAGAAAAAGAGGAGAGGAGAGGAGAGGAGAGG
>JMFS01068602.1:0-11929 GCA_000699545.1 Podiceps cristatus | reverse complement strand
TAAACTATCTTTATCTCAACCCATGAGTTTTTTTGGTTGGTTGGTTGATTGGTTGGTTGACTGGGGTTTTTTTTGGGGGGAGGCGGAATGAGAAAGGGGCTGTGTGGTTCTTGGTTACCAACTGGGGTTAAACCACAACAGGTGTTTTGCCTTCAGTTACATTTTTGCGACCTGACTGAAAGTAATAAAGTTGCACAAGTGAGTCTGAAGACTTGACCTGCAGAAATCTGTATTATTATTAGTGGTGATTCATGAGTCAGAAGACAAATAAGCTTCCAAATCCCAGTCTGAATTTAAAAGGCTGGTAGACAGAAAAGCATTTAAATTGTAAACTGAAAGAATTTGACTGGGAAATTAGGGTGGGGGAAACTATTGAATGTGACAATACTACTTGTGTAGAGAGTTTTCAGAATAGCCTTGCACTTTAAGAATTAATCACATCCTGCTGCTTATTCCCTATTTGAAGGCAAAATGCTCCATTTTGATATTACAATTGGTTGCCATAGAAATGATAATCAGGTCAAAAAAGAAAAAAAATAGTGTTATGATTTCAGGTGAGGCAAAAACTGCAGGAACCGTTGACAAACAAAGAGCTTTCTTCCTTGTAAATATCAGTCATAACAGATGCAAAGAACAGAAATGTTATAAATATTTTTACATACACATATATAAATGAAGTTAAAGAGCATATTTTTCATTTTAGAAAACATAGCTTCATTTAGTTGCAAAGAAAGAGGGATGGGGTAGCACATTGCTGTTTAAGAGCCTACTAGTGCAAAACTAAATTATAGGATAGGTCTTAAAAGTTAGCACACACACGCAAAACCAACCAACCCAACCATAAACACTCCTCTCAAATAAACAAACAAAACCCCAAAAAACCCCAAAGAAACACCCCCCAAATCCCTATATATCCGTTTACCATGAGACCTCAAAGTTATCAAGAATTTTTTTTTTCTTTTCTTCATGTCCTTGCCTTATGAATAAGAACATGTAGTTAAGTAATGTAGTTAACATGTAGTTAACATTACTGGCTTCTAGTAAGTGTTATGAAGGAAAGAACTCTGAGTGTATCAGAATTATTTATAAGCTCAAAAAAAAAAAAAAAAGTTATAAAAAGCACTTTTAACTACTGCTGTACTTGCACTACTGATTGTTATTTGAGCGCCCCACCAGGGCAATGCAGGCAGCCTATGGAATGCATTATTTGACTTCCCAGGACCTGACTGCAAACTACCTTAATTTTTCTTGCCTTCGCTAATCAGACCAGACCCCTTGCCCTATCTACAGGTATATATCTGGTCACATAATATATAAAGGAGAGGAAAAGAACAGCCTGGAAAAAAAATAGGCTAGTACTGTTACACTGCTGTTAGAAAAATGAATCTAATCCACAGCCAGTTTCTGAGGGCACTTTGAGAAATGAATTGCACAGGTAAAGGCTATTGGAAGTGTTCTTTTAGCA
Source organism: Podiceps cristatus (assembly GCA_000699545.1). Lineage (NCBI taxonomy): Eukaryota > Metazoa > Chordata > Aves > Podicipediformes > Podicipedidae > Podiceps > Podiceps cristatus. The sequence continues at coordinate 10,464 of JMFS01068602.1, read as the reverse complement.
AAGAAGTCCTCAACCACCCTTTTTCTAGCAGCAATCCAACAGCAGGCACAAATTTACTTAAGCGTCTGTGCAGCCAGTCTGGCCCTTTAGTCATATTGCAAATTGCCGAATTAATTGCACTAGATAGGTACAACAGTGTGATGAAGGAATGTTCAAGTAGTTTCCCTCTGTGAGTGGAGCCTATCCCACTGCAACCAGTGGACACTAAGTTCCCAGCCAAAACAGTCTTCTTAAATTACAAAAACAAAATATGTGTGCTGCTAGTGTGGCTTTTAATCATTTGCATTCTATGATCTTAGACCATAACTGAAAAAAATGGAACGGATAGTAAATTCCAACCTGAAAATGTTATTTATATTAAGATGTTTACAAATAAAAAAATATAAGCAAGCCTCGTAAAAATAGCGCGAGATAATATCCCTACTCAATTATGCAAACTATTCAAATATATAAATCAAAATTTCTCTAAAGACAAGCATGAGTCAATGATCTGAAAAATCTATGTTGTACTTCTGAAGAGATGTGCACTCACTTTTCTAATCTTATATTGAAAAATCCTTGAGAGCACTTATTTTGAGAGGGTGGAAGAAAGAGAGAAGTAAACAGTGTTCCTTTTTTTCTGTGAAGATTTTTTGTTTTTTTAATTTGTTCTTCCTCTTGAAAGGTAATGTCCTTTTGGTATATAGTTAAAAATGAGAAAGGTGTAGAAAAGTTGTGGAAAATGGACAGAACCATGTTCTTTCTGAAATGCTATAGAATACTCTTATCCAGAAAAGAACTTGGAATTTTCCGTTCCTTCTTTTCATTTCCTAAACAATCTCTCACTGTTTAACTGAATGCTTGCAGAATTCCTAGAGTTCCTGTTAAGAAAAGCTATGATACTGCAATAAAGATGTACCTAAAGGTGGTGTTCACAGACTTTTCATTTAAAGTTTGCTGTCACATCACCAGTAAAATCTGACTCTGGTTTTGCTGATGAAGACACTGGTGCATGCAGTATAGGAATCTGTGTGCAGTTGCAGGACTACAGTCTTGTTGGGATCATGGAGATGTGGTGGCTCCCATGACTGGCGTGTTGCAATGGAGGAATGCAGGCTCTTTAGGAAGGACAGGATGGAAAAACAAGGAGAGGGGGTTGCCCTTTATAGGAGAGAGCAGCTGGAGTACACAGAGGGATGGATAAGGAGCCAAATGAAAGCTTATGGTTAGGATTAAAGAGATGACAGGTAAAGGTGACATTATAGTGAGTGCTTGCTATAGGCCACCACTGGGAAGAACAAGCAGATGAGACCCTCTACAGGCATAGGAGCAGCCTCACTTTCCAGGCCCTGGTCCTCAGGGGGGACTTCAGTCATCCCAATATCTCCTGGAGGGACAACACAGGACATAAGAAATCCAGGAGGTTCTCGGAGTGCATTGACAATAATCTCTTTCTCCTCCAAGTGATAGAGGAGCCAATGAGGAGAGAGGCACTGTTGGGCCTCATACTCAACAATGAGGGGCTCATTGGGGATATAAAGATTAAAGGCATCCTTGACTGCAGTAACCATGAGAAGGTGGAGTTCAGGATCCTGAGGAGGTGAGCAAAAAGCCAAATGACAACACTGGACTTCATGAGAGCAGACTTCAACCTCTTCAAAGATCTGCTTCAAAGAATCACATAGGGTAAGGCCCTGGAGGGAAGGAAGACACAAGAAACCTTGTTAATATTCAAGGATCACCCTGTCCAAGCTCTAGAGAGTTCCATTCCAACAAATACAGAGTCAGGTAAAAATACCAGGAGGCCTACATGGATTTGGGCCTTTATATTATCTTGAATAAGTCCGAGTATTTGCTAATTGTAACTAACTGACTAAGAAAATCAGGTTTATGCAGTTTATTTGGCTAAAACAGGGCTTGAAAATCATTATATACCCAGTATGTAAGTCAAGCATAAAACAGATATGAAATATGACTCTGTAACCTATTTCTTCGCTTGAGAAAATAATAGATTTTTTTTTTTTTTTTAGGTTTTCTATGTCTTTTTATAGACTGGAAAAGCCATTAAAAAATAGGAATAGTCTAGAGAGGGAGAGATGGGAATCAGGACCTTCACTCGTCCTTTGTGAACTCTCTAAACTTGAGGCTGATATCCTTCCGTCATTTTTAGCTTGTCCTTTGAACTATGTTTTGTATGGGAGAAAGTCTTACCCAGCCTAATGAAGAGGGTATTTCCATAGGTGAGGTTAGTTCCTCGAGTCTTCTAATATTCAGTATAATAATGCTCATTGTTGATAGTTTTTTGGTATACATTTCTTTCCATTACTTATTCTGTTCGATGCTCTGACAATTCTTATTTCACCTTTTTATTATCCTCCTTGAAATAATCTCTCTTTATTTGACTATTATAATGATTTCTTCCCTGGGCTACTAACATTTTCTTTGTAGTTTCCTACGATGACAATGACAAGCATCTGCAAAACATATTTGTTATGCTTCCATTTTTCACTCTTATTTTCACACTCTCATTAGAGTCTAATACTGAAAGTTGTGTCACTCCTTTATTCATTCTTTATTTGCTAAACCTATCACTTGTGGATTTGTTATGCAGTAGTCATATTTTCACTAATAATTTTGCAACTGATATCAGAAAGTTAAACATGTCAAAGACTGGATTCATTATAAAAGAAGAAAAAAAACAATTGTCCTCTGAGTTAGTGAATAACAAACTTCACTGTGTAAAAATGTCTCATTATTGGCTGTCAGAATCAGGACTGATGATTAGCTCCATAAATTCACTAAATGCAGTTGATGGATACAGGTTATTACTCATATGCTCTTCTAGTCTCCTAGAAGAGCATATTAGATGTGTAGGATATGTTCAGACGTCATTGGAGTTCTCCTCCACTGAGTAACTAAAACAAGTATAAATTAGGCAAAAAAGCTTCACTCTGGGTTATTTGGTTTTGTTTTTGAGGTTTGCTCATTTGTTTGTTTTGCTTTGTTGTTTTTTAAGTGGCATGCATGCAGTATGTTTACTAATGAAGTGAAAACTGATGTCAGATGGATAAGGATCATCACTGGTGTCCTTAGGAATATTTCAGGACACTTAACATTTCTAATCTGTGAAAGTCAGAAGTAAATTCCAGATCTAATTTTCTCACCTGGAAAAAAAAAATTATTCTATTTCATCCATGATCACAGGAGACATCTCCAAAAACTACATGTTAAGCAAACCTGGATTTTGCTAAACCTACATTAAATTTTATGAATAATTTATTTCTTCTTTTCCCCTATTACAACACTAGTTGCAAGACTGTGTTTGTACTTCATTTTCCAACATGCTAGACTAGGTAGAAGACCTGAGATGAGTCAGATTATTAAAACTGTACAGATGCACTGTCTGCTTTGTACATACTAGTTGGAACTGAACAGACAGAACAGATATTTTTATTTTCAAATAGGCTTACTTGTCCTCAAGAGAAGTTTGGGTTAAATAGATGCTCATTAATTGGGAAAAAAAATGTCCATCTTCTTTGTTGGTCTTTACATGTCTTAAATCTATGACCTGGGTCAGACTTGTATATATCTCCTTCATGATAGTATAGCAAAGAGAGTTAGAAGAAAGAATTCAATCTTTGGCAGTAGCGTTGCCTTTCATATATGTGAAACTGCTATATCCTTACCAAGTCAGTCACAGTTCGCCTTTTCGTTCTACCTAAATTTCCTTTCACCTTTTAATTAGACTCACAGCTAAACCTTTGTCTGGCAGCTGAATGATGTCCAGCTGAATGAATTTTGTTGGAGTGGTGTTGATTTAAGTAAAATTCACAGATTAAGATTCACAGAATGTATTTTTTTTCCATGTTTTCTATCCAAAAAGTGTAGGCCCAGGTTTTAATGAAATTTGTCTTGTTTTGTTTTATTTTTTTTTTTGTGGTGATGTTTTGTTTGTTTTAATTTTGAACCATTGATTTGTCTGTCAAAGTGTTCTCTATCCAAAAATCATCCAGAATCTCTCCTGTAATACTCCCAGACAAACTCTTACACTTAGAATGAATTAAATTACTTGGAGAATAGAGATGACTTGGACATATAACATGACATAGAGCAATTTGTCTGCTCTTAAATTCTTTGACATACTCTAAAAATTTCTCTTTAAAGTCCCAAACATTCTACATTAAATCTGTAGAGCTCCTGTAAGGTCTGTGTCTGTACATATAATCTATAAAATATTAAAGTTTTCTACCTAAACTTTTACATTTTAAACATGTACTTACAAGAATGATTTTAACACACTGTAATTTGGCTTTCATTTTGAACTACAAATTGAACCTTTTGTATTACTGTTCTGTATCCGAACATGACATTCTGTGGGCCTCTATTAGTTTTGATGGGTTACCATGGAAACAAGAGAGAGAAAAAGAGAAGAACACGTTTGTATGCTTAACCACAGTGAGTTACATGCTTTTCCACATTTCTGTAAAAGAAATCAGTGGCTGAACATAGAGACAAAAAATTATTTTTAGAGATAGGTCATAGTACAATGTATATTTTTGACAAGGTGGAGGCTATTAATGACTTATGCTGGATTTGCATTAAAGGCTTCTATTTATACTATGAGCATGTATGTCACTGACAATGGGAGTTCAAGCTCTCTGAAATCTTTATCAGCCTACCTACCAATCCTAAATGGGGCATGAGAGTGAAAAGTGAACCTACCAAACTGTGCTGCATGGTGAGACATCAGAAAACAACTGCTGGTTCTGAACAGAACCAAAAATTCATCTCCTGGAGCCTATCAAAATGCCCTCAGTTTAGAGTGACTTTTTGCCCTGATCAATGTGGGTTAAAATTTAAATAGTGATGACAGGGTTTGTGTAAGGTCCAAATTTACAAAGCTATTCAACACATAAGTGTGGGGAAAAAACCCAAAAGGGTAATGAAATAGAAGAGCTTTGTGGATTCCAAATATAGTTTGAAATAAAAAATAAAAGGTTTTTTTAGGGTAACAAGTGTTAAAAAAAAAATAACAACAACAACAAAAAAACCCCAACAAAAATCCCCACAATTTTTACAAATGAAAAATAAGCAGAAATTTGACAGTGATATTATATACTACTTATTATTATTTGCATTGGAGAAATTCAGTGATAATTTACAAAGTATACCAAGTGGGAAAAATGCTTAAGTAGGTGAATCCTCTAATCACCATACTATATAGTTAGATATTTGCACAGTGTATTTTTAGATAGACGCTCTGCCTTTATCTTGAAATGACTCTACATATTTATTGTGAAAAAACAAGCTGCTTTATATCTCAGCTGTATACACTCACTCAGACTTAGTGGGGCCTTTTGGTCAGCTGAGTATACAGGAAAGAGATTACATCCTTTCACAATAAAATTTACAAGAATACCTACAGATACGTTTTCACTTTTTTATTTTTTTCCTTTTGTTTCCCTACGGATAAGTAAAAATTAAGTTATTGTGTTAAAATTTAAAAAACAAAAACAAAAACAGCCAACCAACCAACCAAAAAAACCCAACCAAAACACAAATAAATCAGCACTGACTGAAGGTTCAGATCCTCTCTCTTCTGATGTAGGAATGAACTTCTTTTCAAGATCCAATGAAAGTTGCAGTGTTGATGTGCTGTATGTAGTGAGTTCCCTACAATAGAAATACAGATATGGCTGTTACCTATGGAGTGAAAACAACCACCCAGAAAAGAACACTTACATCCTGCATACGTACAAATTTAACAGGAGAGCTGAGTTTTTTGTCTTTGCCCCTGACTTTGACTTGGCTTCCATCTTCCACTGGGCTGCTGTGGTACTGAGAATTCAGACATTCCAAGAAAACACAGCACAGTGGCTTCCCCATTCTTCCTTGACTCGTATGGAGAGAAAGAGAGAGAAACTGTAGTGGTACACAATATAGAAGAAGAAAATATGTTTGTTTTGTTTTGTTTTGATTTTTTTTCTGATGGAAGCATTACACTTTCATGCTGTTCACTATGTGATCTCTTATCTTAAAAAGCAAATGTTTAAAATGAAGTTAAGTCCTTATAATTCCTTTTTCCTTAGATGAATTCCTGTATCATGCGATGACTTTTGCAGACTATTTTCTGACATCTTAAACACGCAGTCTTCTTTGGGGATTGAAACCTCTCAAAAACTCTGTATTCCTTCAGAAAGCAAAACATTCAGAAACAGGCACTGAAATTATCTGTGTGAAATATCTGGGTCTTGTTAGGTGCATGTATATGTATTTATAAGTTACAGGTTTGACTAGAAGTCTGTGTTATAATTAAGTTTTACAGTTCTTAATCAAGCCTTGAGTGATGGAACTTCACCAAATCAAAGAAGCTCTGACTCCATTAAGATCACCCCTAAAACTTCCACTTTCTTCAAGTGAGAACTGTTTATATATAAGTATAAAAACACAACTTCAAAGTGTTTATCAGAGATAGCTTGTCAGTCAATTATGTGCAATGTTTAATTACTTTTAAATTACCATACTAGCAGGATAAATTTAAATAATTATGCTGAGAGTGTGGATTGATATTTGCAATGAAACAAAAAGGAAAGTAAATAATCTCTATTTACCTCAGTCATAGTTCTGCAGGGAAAGTATGCTAGACTGAGTATGAACAAGTTTCAGTGTAACAGAATATAAACTAATATACTAGAGAAATATCCTATGAAAAAAAGAAATTGACTGCTTTGACACATATTAAAGTGACAAGAACGTTGAAGTTATATTTAATAATAAAAGTAGTCTGCGTATTCCCATTGGTTATATGTATCATCTACCAATGCTTCCATATAGGGAGTATGCATCATTAAGAAACATTTTAACTTAAAATGATGAAAAGTGGTCCCAATGCAAACAGAGACATAAAAAAATGATTAAGCTATTGAAACCTGTCCAAGTACTGAATTTCAAGATGACAAAGTATATTAAAAAACCTTATGGAATGGTGACAGTTGTGCAAGATTGAATCTAGTGCCTACATAGTTACTGTTATTATCTTCAGCGTACACATAAAGACAAAAATCTTACAGTTCTCTATATTCAGGTAAATTACTTCAATATTCAAACACGTTTTTTGGAGAACTTTTATTCCTCCATTTGTAAGGCAAATGATTTTTCCCAATTCATATGAATCACTCTAACATCACTGAGCTGATGTCAATTTCCATTACCAAGGGACAGCACAGAAGTGTTCAGGCCATTTTGAGATTATAGAACTGTATTGCCCTCACCATACTGATTGGGAGACAAATAGATGATGTGTGCCTGTAGAAATTTCTTGCAGAGTTTTAGTGTTCTGAAGCACTGAAATGAAATATTCCTGAATAAAAATAATACTTTGAAAAGGTTTTTAATGAAGAAAAGTATCTTATCAATCCATAAAGTTCATGCTGGAAATAACTATTATGCTACATTACATAAATTCTCATTACACTAGTCTGAAAAAGAACTGAGGATTTTCAGCAAAAGGAGGTTGTACATATAGATATCATCTTTCCTATGCAATTTGTCTTTTTTGCAGATGGGCATAGAAGCTATTCCATTCTTTGCAAAGATATTATGGTACTGCATACACTAAGGATCTCCTGTCTCTTTGGTAATGCTATAACAATCATTCTCGGATGCAATATGAACATTTCAAATTGCAGGTTTCTAGTAGTGACAGTAAGAAGTCAGATCAGGCATCTTCATCTTAAAAGAGGTCAAATCTGTCTGCTCTCAAGTGTGATCTTTTAAATAGACTGTAATGTGCAATGTAGACATTTAGAGACTGAAAAAGCTTCAGTTTAGATGGCATTATTTTAGCTAATATTTATTTCAGTGTTGTATCATTTACTGCACATGCAGTCAAGGGGGTAGACAGTGAAATTAAATGGGAAAAACATAAGAAAACAGCATACAAGGTATTTTCAGTATGATTACATAGTAATTAATTTATTAAGATATCTGCCTTGTATCCCTTCCTACTTCCAAGACTTCAAGTTTTAAGTACTTTATCCTGTGGGTTCATAAATCCATTAGTAAGAGCTGATGGACCACAATATTCACTGGTATGTTTGTATTTCTAAAGAGGAAGCAGGAATTAGTAGTCACATCCCCTTTTTTTTGAGAATTGCAACATCAAAACTTACAAGCAGATGCTGTTTTTAAAAAAAATATTAGCAGGATTATAGGAGTACTACATTTAGGTTGATATTAATATTCAAAAATATCAGATGAATGTGCTTTATGACAACAGAATTTTATTTTTACTAGGTCAAATTTTCATTGGCTGGGAAATAATATCTACTTTATATTGTTCTACTAGTAATTTTTAAAACAAATTCATATTCAGTACATTTATATTTTCTTCCACATTTTGTGATTAAAAAGCTAAGAGGGCTTAGCTAAAGAATTTAGGACTATTGTTGTCCCTTATTAAGGAATAGATTTATTTCAAAGCATTAAAATCTATCTATAGCTGATGCTAAGATTTTTTCCCCATGAAAAATTAAAACAAAAACTATTGTATATTTCATGACAATGATCTCACAAAAGAATCTTAATGTGACTGTTCTTCCTGTAAAATGTAGCATTTTTTGCACCATTCAGGCTGTTTCGGGGCTACCTTCTTTTCAACTATTTTTTCTTCAGACAAAACATTTGATGAGACACAAATTCTCCAAATTTTACCACTTGCCAGGATAACAGTCACAGAAATATGATCAAAATGGTTGCATACTCACAGAAAGTGTAACCAATAAATCCGTGTTCTGCAGTTTGAAGAGATTCTTACCTTTACTCTGTGTCAAGGATGCCAGCAGGTCGAGGGAGGTGATCCTTCCCTTCTACTCAGCACTGCTGAGGTCACATCTGGAATTCTGTGTCCAGTTCTGGGCTCCCCAGTACAAGAGAGACATGGACATACTGGAGAGAGTCCAGTGAAGGGACACAAAGATGATGAAGGGACTGGAGCGTTTCTCATATGAGGAAAGACTGAGGCAGCTGGGACTGTTCAGCCTAGAGAAGAAAAATGAAAGCTCAGGGAGATCTAATAAATTTATATACATACATGAAAGGGGGGGTGCAAAGAGGACAGAGTCAAGCTCTTTTCAGTGATGCCCAGTGACATGAACAGAGGCAATGGGGACAAACTGAAACACAGGAGATTCAGTCTGAACATCAGAAACACTTTTTTTACTGTGAGAGTGACTAAGCACTGGCACAGTTTGCCCAGGGAGGTTGTGGAGTCTCGATCCTTGGAGATATATTCAAAAACCATCTGGACATGTTCCTGGGCAACTGGCTGTAGGTGGCCCTACTTCATCAGGGAGAGTGGACCAGACAATCTCCAGAGGTCCCTTCCAATCTCAATCATTCTTTGATTCTGTAATTCTGGCCTTAGTGAACACAGGTTTCTGGATTTCCCATGCTAGGGAAACCCTATCATTGGCTACAAGATAATCAGAGACGATGGGATATACTTCATTCACCTACACGGCAGCAGGATGGGAACGACAGACACACCTTAAAAAAAACCAAACACCAAAGGATACACGGCCTCTGTTAAGCTTGAAGTACAGAAAAGTACATAATCACCTTCATGACCTTCAAGGTACCCATCTTTCTGAAGCTCACAGGTGCCTGGTGTGCTTGTAAGGTATATGTAAGCTTTCTGTGGTTTGAAGACTACTGACAGGACAAAAGGAAATAGCCTCAGGTCATTCCAGGGGAGGGTTAAATTGGATACTAGGAAAAATCACTGTAAGGGCTGTCAAGCATTCAAACAGGATGCCCAGGGAAATGGTTGAGTCACAGTCTCTGGAGATATTTAAAGCACATGTAGATGTGGCACTGAGGGATGTGGTTTAGTGGTGGACTTGGTAATTTTAAGTTTACAGTTGTACTCGATGATCTTATGGGTCTTTTCCAAACTAAATGATTCTATGATTCTACTGCCACTGATTTCATCTTACCTACAACCTTGGTAGTTCTGAAATTTTGCTTTTGTCTGCTGGAGTCATGGAATACTTCTGAAACACAACTAAAATAAAAAATTACCTAACTTAGAAGAAAAAAGATTTTGATATAGAATTGGATCTTTAGGGCAAAACCAGAAATGAGAAATTCAGCCACTAATTTCAATGACATCAGGATTTTATCTATGCAGTTTACAAAACCACAGTCAAATAGTTTACTACATTAAATCTGGAAGTTTTGAAAGTAAAATCTCTGTTTTACTCTCAAAAAAAAAGAAAAAGCTTTTTCAAATATCTGCAACATCATGACATCCTTCACAGTGGATCATACCTGATTATTACATATCATTTCAGAAAAAAAAAAAAAAAAAAGTTAATTTGAGCTTGTGATTTTGGTGTTATCTTTGAATATATTTTTCTCAATACAGATGAACTTTACAATGTAAATGTGCATGAATGATTTCAAACATACAAATAAAATAAAATA
>JMFS01068594.1:0-22132 GCA_000699545.1 Podiceps cristatus | reverse complement strand
TAAACAGCACTGGTCCCAGTACAGACCCCTGTGGCAGGCTATTAGAAAACTTAGGGGAGCGTTTTAATACATGACGTGTGAGAAGTGACTCCAGGGTTTTACAGCAGAAGATTTTTCCAGGGATCTTTTTCAACATAGTCATGTCAATCTTCACAGGTCATTTTGAGTTTGTGAATGTCAGCTGAAATCTCCTTTACTGAGAGAAAAAAGGTGGGATTTTACTAAAATTTCACGGTCAATCTGAGTACAGGACTAGGTTTCAGTGCTGTGATTCTTCTAGGTGTTTCAAGTACGCTTCCAGACCATCTCTTTCAATTTTCTGTGCTGGAGGCATTCTGTGGCTTTTTTTTTCTGGCAGAGACTGCCTGTTATTTAACAGCTATTTCATCTTGTGCTACTAGATACTGTAAAATGTTACACCTCTCTATTTCCTTGGCATGCGGTACTGTTCTCCTCTTCCCAACTACATCATCACTTGCCTCTGAAATTTCCAAGTACAACTTTATGGCAGATGGGAAATCAGAAATGAGATGAGGTGGTGTTCTTGATTAGCTCATACTTACCTGTAGCTGCCTCATCTTATTGTCAGCATTACTTAAACATGTATAGAACAGCTTCTTCTTGAAGAGTATTAGCATTGAATAGGTGACTAAGATTTAAGGCACGTGTATCTTGCTCCTGATCCCAACTGGAATTCTTATTGAGTGTTTGAAAACTTAATTCAAGACTTTTCTGCCCAATTGGCAGAATTTAGGTGGCTCAGCTAAATTCTAGCTCACAGTTGAGGCAGGGGCAGTCTTTGAAGCGACCTCACCAGTGCTAGGCTGCTTACTCTGAGGCCAAAAAGATCAGCAGTTCTTTTAGCAGCCCCTTGTTATTCCTAGCATGTATGCAAAGGGAGAAGAGGATTAGTGCCACAGTAAGCTTGTACAGTTGGAAGGAGTGCGATGAACAAGTGCCTGCAGTTTGGTAGTGGTAGAGGAGGAAAGTGACAGTGAGAGATTGGAAGAACAAGTCGTCAACCAAAACCTTAGTATAATCCCAGGAGGTTTAAGGATGTGTGTATTTGCCAGGACCACCAGACACTGGGACAGCCGCAAACTGAAATGCGGATGGACGATGCTTTGAGGCTGTATGGGCACAGTGTGAAACTCTTTGTAGGAGAAAGCTTTGCTGTCACTGCGCAAGCCTGTGAACTACTCAAGCTGATGCAGTTTGGCGAGTTTTGTGGTTCAGAACATTTAATGAACGTTGATGTCAAATATCTGCTAGCAAACCTGAGGCTAGTGGTCAACCTGAAGACGTTTTAGTTACATTTGACAAGCAGAGTGCTGGACAAAATGTAATGCATGGAAATGAATCTAGTCTAACAAGGAATACCTCTGTTAAAGTGAGAAAATGCAGCTCAAAACATTTGATTTGTTTGATCTTGGAAAAACTGCATAATATTGTGGATCCAGCTGAGACTGCAGATTTTAAATCTGATTTTTAGAAAAATGTTTACATGGAAGAATATCAGAATGGAAGTACAAGGATTAAAAATGAAGACAAATCACTAGGAGTTTGGAAGGAATGTGGGTGAATATGATGCAGATAATGTACAATAGAGGGGAAAACGGCACAGTGAAAAACAGAAGGAAAATGGATACAATGATGCCTTTCAGGAACAGGAAAATGGAAGGCACATTAGCTTTAAATTTTCTTAAATTTCTCCATGTAGCAATGTAAACTGGAGAAAGAACAGATTGGCTAAACTGCCTTCTGGATAACTGAAGACTCATGATAAATCCCAAAGAAAGTAAAAAAAATAGTATTTGCTTTTACATTGTCATATGGTTACCTCTTTGGGAGGAGAGAGGGGATAACAGAAACAGGAACTAAAACTTCCTTTGTTTTCACTGTTGTTTATTGGTAATCAACCAGTACTTTCTCAGTGAAATGAAAGCGGTGGAGAAAAACCAAACTGGTACAGAGAGAAATTCCAGTAAAAGAAGGGAAGAGCTGATGAGCTTCTGAACACATTCCTTTCTTAAGTCTGCTTTTTGTGTAAGCCCATTAATCTGTGTATAGTGCTTGTTGCTGCTACTCAGCGTCCTTCAGCAATACCTGTGATCTACCTCTGGCTGTACTTCTGACAGCAGCAGACACTCATGGCTGTCTCTTTCTTTTTGTTGTTGTTGTTGTTGTTTTTTGGTTTGTTTGTTTGGAAGTGCATTTGACTGTTGTAAGGGTAAGCCCTGGCATTTTTTCTCTAACCCCAGGGATGCGTGAAGCGTATACTTCACACAGAGGAGAATACTACTCCTCTGCTCAGCTCACTACATCTTTCACAAACTTTTACGAGTTGTCTGTTATACCAGTTATACCTACTTCAACAGTGGGGTCTGGCCACTCAGTGCTCTGATATCAACAGTAAGTTGAGCGTTTTCATGGGAAAGACTGGTGAGAATGTCTGGGGTGATTATTGTGAAGTTGATGCTGTTTACTTTGGTATATAGAAACGTACAGTAGTTACTGTAGTGCAAGCACTTAATATTTATTTGCAGCAGTCTTGTATGTATGTAACGATGACTATGTAACTTGAATTCTGCTAGGCTCTGGTTACTTTAGAAAATTTCCATCTGGTCCCTCATACCTCTCAGCTCAATTTTATATATCTTAAAGGGTTGCAGTTACGTCAGAGAGCTCCCCCTACCTTTTTGTTCGTGTGGTTTTTGTTTGGGGTTATTTTCCCCTCTTTTTTTGGTACAGTGATAAACAAGCTACTGTTGTCTGAAAGTCTTTTAAAGCCAAATCAGTTTCTCTTCTTACTATTAGGTGAAGTAGCCTTAGTCTTTGTGTTATTAGCTGCTACATCTGTGGCCAAACTTGTATTCTTACATTGCCTATTTATTTGCTAATGTACAGATCCTCTTGAAAACTTTAGCACTCAAGACATCATGTGGATTTTGAATGCACCCTGCAAGATTTTGATTCCATAAATGAAATGTTAATATGATAACCTGAGATAGATATAGTCCTGTTTCCACTTATTTCATGGAATTTAAAGGGAGTTTGTTGTCAGTTTCTTCAATCAGCTCACTTGCATTACAAAAGATAAGTACCACTTGGCATGACTGGACTCAAAAAATAGATACTAAAATAATAACTTTGTAATTCTGGTTGAAATTCTTAACACCTGTAGTGGTAGGAATGGGTGCTTTCCCCCAGCACACTGAAACAGAAATGAAAGCTGCCTGCAAATGTCACTTGTAGCCTTGAAAACATGAGAGTATTTAAGTATCTTCAGTTCATTTATTACCTCATTTTTTTAATAGCTCTGTTTTACTCACTGAAACTTAAACAGTCAAATTAGTTTACCTTATTGAAGGTGTGCATTTGACTACCATTTGATATGAGTGGAAGCCAGTAAAATAAGGGAATGGAACTAGAAAAGAATAAGGGTATACCAAGCATATGGATGTATATATACATATATGGACAGATGTGTGATATATATAAAAAAATAATACAGATAAATTATCTGAGTTCTTACTAAGGGTTTGATCATTAAAACTATGTTTAAATAGTCAATAGAAACTCTTTTTAAAGAAAAATGATCCTGAATGATACAGCAGTCTCTCTCTGAAGCTGATCTATTGCCCTTTTTTTTTCTATTGAACTGCATATGGCTTCCACTGCCTATATTTTATGTGAGCAAAAAGGCATCAAACCACACCATCTGAGAGAAAATCCAAAGACCTTTACAAATATTAAAATTAAACATTTTGAAGACCTTACCATTCTGATATACAAGTCATTCCACCTGACGCTTTAGCAAATGAACATCTTTCTATACCAGAAAGCCTTGAATAACTTTTGCATCTCTAAATCCTATTAACACTGACCTGTGTAATGAAAATGCTGCATATTGGCTGATGAATGTTGTGTGTTGACTAGCTTATAAAATGGTTTATTTAGGAAAATCTCTGAATTTAACAACCTGAGGTAATATCTGTCCTAAAAAAGATTTCCAAAATAGTATGTGAGACTAAAATATTGAATTGCAAAAATAAAATCCCAAATCTGTTTGCCTTTTTCCTTTTACTGGTGGTTTTTTCCACCTTTTTCCTGTTTGTCCCTGCCTTATCTTGCAGTGACCTATAGCAGGCGTTTCAAAGATACCTGGACACTTTCAACTGCTGCATTAAAGCAGAACAAAAAAAAAAAAAAAAGATAAATTGGGGTTTTGCATGAAGTAAGTAGTATCAACGGACCATTCTTTTTATTTCATTGGCACAGATCTGTGGCTTAAGGGTTTCAGGGATGCTTCTTGGAAATGTCACGGTACAGACATGGTACTCGTGGTACTGAAGGAATGGGGAGAAAGAGACAGAAATTGTGCTGTGGGAGAGAAAGAAGCAAAGAGAGGAGAGGTGAACGGAGATATAAAAGTTAATTCAGTTCTTCAAACATTGAATTTATTTTTTATTTTTATTATTTAAAAAGCTTATTTATTTGACATTTTGTAGTTTTCTGACTAGATTTGGCAAGAGAAGTGGCCTTTCCCTTTTAAATGGCATTACTTCACAATTCCAATTTACATCCAAACCATTTTGTAAGTGTTGCTTACCAGTTGTAGTATGTATTGCACTGGTTCTTGCATTGTGTGGTGTGAATTGATAAGAGGTTTCAAAGGTTGTGACAGACTGTCTAGCCTGCCCCATGTTCCTTGTGTGTAAATTTCGATGATTGTAAGTGTTCTGTAGTTTTATAAATCATTAGTTTGATATTTTCTGTGCTGAATTACGAAAGATTTTGCACAGTATTGGAGATGTAACAAACTAGTCTTATAGACAGTCCTCATAGAAAGGAATACATTTGAATTCGCATGCATTTATTTACTGCATTGAGTTTGAAAGAACTCAAATAGCCACACTGAAAAAACTGTGTTAAAACATCAAATAACTACGTTCTATAGGGAATTGATAATAATAATTATGACCTTGCAATAGCATGCTTTGATAGTAGGAAGAAACTGAGCCAAAGAAAATGGCTTAAGAAAGAGTATGCTAGAATAGGTCTTTAATGCTGGGTCACAACAGACTTTTTCCCGTACAGGCCTTCCAAAACATTTCTCAGCCCAAGCTGAAATTGTGTTTATTTAACTTTACTGTGGTATTTATTCCTGCTTCTGAATTTATCAATAAAATATAGTATTATTCAAGATAACTTGTGTATGTTTTGGATAAAACAAACAAACCAACCCACCCTCTACTTTTTCCTTTGGGGGAGTGAGTGGGACCGAGGCAGTTAATGGCCTTGTGGTTGGGCAGTTTATGGGAGAAGTTTGAGAATCTCCCTGGACATGACCACAGACTCCCAAGAGTTATTATCAACACAGGAGAAGGTAATGATAGAAATATTGAATGTGTTGGTTACAAAGAAAATATATGTCTTTAACGTGGCTATAGTCTAAGTTAAACTTGACTTTGCAATATGAAACATTCTGGATCATGGTGGGAGCAAGAAAAGTAGTATCAGTTTGCTGGTTTAGTTTCCACATAACAATTTCACCTTTCCTATAGGTTATGGTTTCTACTTTTTACTCAGTAAGAAACAGGATTTATGTTAAGATCCTAAATATTAAATGTTGAGACTTAACTGAACACTATACATTTTGTAAAGCTGCTAATATTTCAATGTCAGGGACAATTGGATTTTTATACAAAATACTTTTCTTGAGCCATGTGACTGAGGGCAGAAAATGAAGAGTTGGCTGTATGGCCTGCTGAGACCCATCAAGAGCCATACATGCTTAAATAGTACACGTGGAATATCCACAAATTGTATTTCTTAGGAAGGGGTTATTAATTTTAGTCTTAAAGGAGACAAGGGGTTAAGACAAATCTGAATAATTAAGCAGCCTGTAAAATACAAGTTGGGATGAGATTTTTCAGGGCAGTCACAGCTGCAGAAAATGCTGGCAACTTCTTCAGAGGAAAAAAATATTCATGTGATTTCAGGATTATGTTACTTGAAATAAGTACTTTACTTACCACCCCATTTGTAACAAGAATTTTGTGTTTTAAACAGGAAAGAGTCTTATCTCTGGGGATGAGAAGTTCCCTGAGTCAAGAGTAATAATCACAAAATCTGTGCACTGCCCATCTGTTAGTAGTAAGATGGAAAACCCAGCAGCATTAGTGTAGCTGTACTTCACTTTATGGCACAACTTACTGTGCTTGTTATGCTTGTGACAAGCAGTTAGTCCTGTTGTACTTAATTATGTGCAGACATGAGTGGCAGGTAGTCTCTCTTCCACAGAGACTTTCCTGTAGAATTGGATAAGGCTACTGGTGAGGATGTAATGCAGAGTCAACAGTATCTGATAGAAGATGTTATATTGGTTAAATGATTTTTTTTTTTAAAAAAATTATTTTTCGGTTTAGTTAGGAAGTGGTAAGTCAACTGGGATGAAGCCCTCAAGGAAAGAAGGCAAGGTTAGGTGTGTGGGATAAAACCATGGAAGGCTGCTGTTTCAGAGTATGGTTGAGGAAGGAGCAGTGGGAAAGAGATTCAGAATGAACAGCTGAGGAGCACAGGGTCAAGGAAGTCCTGCCAAAATGTGGTTGCTCTATGGTCTCTGCCTTGGCAGCTTCTGTAGCTGCTCCTGCTGTCTGGGGTTTCTGGCTTCTTCTTCCCCAGCAGTTTTTACTTAAGTAGTATGACTGGGGAAGAAGGAAAAAGCAACACCTAAGTTCTTGCACTTTGAAAATTATGTTCTCCCTCTCAGACATTTTGATCTAGGACAGTCCAGTAAAGAGGAATTGTCCTTTTTGAGACCTTTTTGGTTTTTTTGGTCTCCCTTTGTTTGCAACAGGTCCAAAACCTGGCCATAGTCTTGCCTCACTCATGCCTTTAATACTACAGTTCACGTATCAGTCCCCTCCTTTAGAGCTCCATTCTATTGTTTTCATGCATTAATTTTTTATAAAGTATTTTAGACTACAAAAGCCCTGGAAATGTGGTGTTTCTTTTTCTAAAATGGAATTTAAAGTAATTTATTATACTACCCTATCTCTGAATATATTTTGCCACTTCAGCTTTTTTATGTT
This sequence comes from Podiceps cristatus, assembly GCA_000699545.1. Classification (NCBI taxonomy): domain Eukaryota; kingdom Metazoa; phylum Chordata; class Aves; order Podicipediformes; family Podicipedidae; genus Podiceps; species Podiceps cristatus. The sequence goes on along the minus strand of JMFS01068594.1, from coordinate 15,035 downwards.
GCTTTGTGAATAACCCCATAAGAAAAACAAACTAAACAGGTGGAAAATAATGAAACGGCAAACTTCAAATTGCTGTTAAAGTATATAACATCAGTTAGCTAAGGCTAGACATTTTCTTAAGTATGTTTTACAGTATTCCTAAGTGTTCAAGCTGACAGTATCTAAAATGCATTATGTTTATGTGCTGCTAAAGGATGAAAATTAGCTAAATGAAAAATAGCTAAATTATTGAGTTACTTTTGGTTTGACTGGTGAAGTGTATTGGGATACAATATAGGCAATCAACCTCTCTATCAGCTTGAAGGTTCTTTTTCCCTGCAGAACCTTTAAAAAGTTTAAATACGCTGTCACTTCTGTTTTCTTTTTTTGGTTCTTGTGTAATCTTTCTTGGAAGTTGTGCCTTAGCACAAATAATCTTCTGTGGTACTGTGCCGACTTTGTACGTTTTCGTACTGTGCGGGAGTTTTGAAATATATGATAAACTACTGTGTTTTCCAATGCATGAGATGCCTTTTACCCCCCTGTGTAAATGGAGATATACAATTATGTATATGCCCTGCCCACTAAAGTATATAATAATTAATCTGATAGTTGAATTCAGACCAGTTACTTAAAAAAGTTATAACCTTCTCTTTCGGTGGTCACTTTGATCTTCAGTGTAAGAGTCTGATTTAAGATCAAATGAGTACAGAACTAAATGTAGGTATGAAATACTACAGATAGTTTTAAGTGTAGAAGGATATCTGTCTCTTAATAACAAGTTCTCTTGATTAAAATTTTGTATTCTGTGTTTGATATTAGTTGATACATTGCTGTTTACTGGAGCATGGCTGATAGTTGCTAATATAGATCCACAGCCATGATGTTTTAACATGGCAAAATGCAGAGGAAAACACAAATACAATTGTGTTCGGGTGATTTAGTCCTCTGAAAGTTGACCAGGACACACAAAATTTGCTGAAAATCAAGAAGTTAGACAAGTGAAGCCCCTTACAAGTAAAGATTTGTGTGTTGGAAACAGCAACATAACAGTGCCATCGGATTTCTATGAAAACGTACATTATTACTACAGATTCATGAGGTATTACAGTTTACCAAAGTAGCGATTACTTAAGGAAAAAACAAAATTATGGAGTGCTTTCAGGTTTGTCATAGAAACAAGAGGGTCAAAATACTGCAAGAAGCAAAGCAAATTAGAAGCATGGTTGAGTTTGTTCTTAGATAAGGTAAGATATGTGAAAGTGGAAGGAATATTCTCAGTAAAATCAGTGACCATGAAAACACATACTGTACATCATGGTATATTATAGTGCTGTGTATGTGGAATTTCTAATGGCAAGTGAAATCCTTATCGGTATTTTGGGCCATAAAGATGAGTAAATTAAAAAAAGGCGGAATGGCAGATTGTCTTAATGAGATGCAGACGTATTGGGGCTATGAAGAAGCCACTCCTGCTAATTGTTGTCATGTAAGCATAGAACTGCTTGAGCAGAGACTGCATAAGGAAGGAAGTGTGCTGCTTATCACGCCTTATTACGCATCAGCACTCTGGCCCTTGGATGTTTCCTGTAATAAATCTTTGAAAAGTGTTATGAAGAAACACTGGAATAAGTGGTTGATGGATGGATAATCAGGTGTTTACACTTCAGGGAGTTTAAAAGACCTTATTATATAGGCTTGTTAGTTGATTGAACCTTTTGAAATGGGTCATGGCAGAAGCAAAATGTAGCATTAGCAAGACACTTGCTGGGAGTAGGGGTGACCATACTAGACAATTTAGAGCTGTAACTCTGAAAAAAGAGAGGGAGACTTCTGTTGTTTCAGTGGTTGTGAAAATCAAGATGATATGCATTTATTGATGAACTATGAAAAACAGACTACTGATTAAAGGTACGTAAACAATAAAGCTTGTCTTTACTGCTGTAAAGTCATATGAAGAACGTACAAGGTTTTACTGGAAGTAATCGTTACAATTCAAATGGAATAATTTTTTTTATCACTTTATCTTTGAGGGGCTGATGGAGAAGTTCATCTTCTGCGTAGAAAACATGGTACCAGTTGTTAATTTTAGGATTGCTTTAATTGTACTTTCATCAGAATTATAATAATAGAATCATAGAATGGTTTGGGTTAGAAGGGACCATGAAGGTCATCATGTCCAACCCCCCTGTAGTAGCAGGGGCACCTTCAACTAGACCAGGTCACTCAGAGCCCCATCCAACCTGACCTTGAATGTTTCCAGGGCTGGGGCATCTACCACCTCTCTAGGTAACCTGTTCCAGTGTTTTACCACCCTCAGTGTAAAAAATTATTTCTTAATATCTAGTCTGAGCTTGTGGTCTGGTTTATAATCATTACTCCTTGTCCTATTGCTACAGGCCGTGCTAGAAAGTTTTTCCCTGTCTTTCTTATAAGACCCCTTTAGGTATTGAAAGGCTGTGATAAGGTCTCCTTGGAGTCTTCTCCTCGACCTGCTAGCCACGCTGCTTCTGATGCAGCCCAGGGTATGGTTGGCTTTTTGGCTGCAAGCGCACTTTGCTGGCTCATGTCCAGCTTCTCATTCACCAGATGAGAATGATGGTTACAGTCCCACTTACTGGATTTTTCCTTTTCAGTCATTAATATGACAACCCTTACGCTTTCTGTTCTGAGGCACTGCCTGAATTTGTGCTAGTGCAACCATGGTTTTACCCAATCTTCATCTGTTTCCTTACTTGTTTCATGTTAACGTTTACGTAAATGTTACTTAGTCATCAGTTATATTTTCCCATTGTATTGATTTATAGTGGCAAATTTACTATGTCTCAAGAGTTAATGAATGTAGATCTGGAGTTTGATGCTTCCCAGCAAGGTGAGGAACATCAGGTAGCAGCAACAAAGTTTTCCTGTACCCTGCTGTATGTGTGGGAGGCCAACTTAGTAGCTGTAATTCATGCCCTCGTTGCTGGGGGGTTTCAGTGGTGGCATGTCAGTATCGAGGTTGCTTTTTGGCACGTATCAGGTAAATGTTGCTTTAAAATGCTTTTCAAATAAAAAAATTGAAGTGTCTGTCCTGGTAATTGCAGCTGGATGAAGAATAATTATTGGTCCTAAGAAGTTTATGGATGATGTTTAATTTTTCAGTCCACAAACATTTTTACCTGTAATAGTCCATTTCTGCCTGTAGGCTTATTTTAGTCAAGTGTGTTGTTGGGCATCATAATACAGAACAGACTTTTAATTGCAGAAGTGACTTTTTAATGATATCTTTTGACTCATGATGGTGGTGATTGTTGTTGTTTAGGAAACCTGAATTGACTGACTCTGCCTCTCTGCTAGAGACCTTCAAGTTTCTTGAAAATGCAGCTGCAGACTTTAGTGATGAAGAAGATGAAGAAGATATTGAAGGAAGAGAGAAAACAATCATTGATACCGCAACAGTGAGTGGAAAAAATAATTGAAAAGGTTACGAAGAACAGAAAAAGTGAGATTAATGAGATGCCTATATGCAAAGTATATAACTGTGTATGTACACGTGCAAATCATTAATGCATCTTTATGATGGTCTGTCCAAGCATGTGTGCATAAGAGGAATTAAGTATGCGTTTGAGTTTGTGCATACATATTAAGCTTTGCCATCTTTATTGCTTTAATTTTGCAGCGAGATTTAAATTTTTAAATTGTCTTTCTACTATTCCATACTGCCTAGTGGTTTTGATATAAATTGAATACAATCTTTAAGGTAGCAGATGTCCTTTTTTTACAACTTTCAGCTTAGTTTGAAGGTATTGTTTGTAATGTTGCATGTCAAAAATACATTGTTTCTTGAATATTTATATAAATGTATGGCTATTTAAAATGTCTTCTGGAAATTTATCCTTGTAGAGTACAGAACTGAAATACTACATTTCTCTTTTAAAAAGCTTGTGGAATAAGGAAAATATATAACTGGAAAAACTCTAACATGTGGTTGTTAAACTTTTTTGTTTGTTTATTCAGTCATATACCTGAAACTCCCTCACAGTCTATAATTTGCTATATGATTTGGTCATATGGTCACATAAAACAGATGCATAAAATCAGTACTCAGTTTTATCTTTTCTTTTCAAAGTTAATATTTTAGTGAGTTGTGTTTCCTAACAATTGAAGCAGATAAGATTGATGATGGATGTGATAGTTTCTGTGATCAGTTTTAAGAATGAATGCTTAAAAACCTATCAGTTTCAAAGGGTTTTTAAAGAGGATCTTTAAAAACTCGTTCTGTCATCCACGGGCTGTGAACTCATGTCTGAGACTTCTGTAAAATCATCTGTAATACAGTATGTTCACTGAGCCTGTTGAAGCAATGAAGTTTGAAGTTCAGAAATGCTTCAGGTCTTGAAATTGGTTCGTTGCATTTAGAGGAAACAGTCATTCATCCTCATGAACTATGAGATGTTGACGTATGTATTGAAGTCTCTTCAGACTGACCTTTAGCAAGGTTCCAAATCAAAATATTGTGATGAATGTACTTTTTCTGTAGCAGTAAAATTTATGCTACAGATTTCATGTATTATGACATCAGCTCACTTGTTAGTCAAATAACTGTAAAGCATCGAGTCCATTTTGATTATTGAGGGAACAGTACATTTATTGCAGAAAGCGTAGGGCGAGGTTCATTAAAATGTGTAATTTTTCTTTTACCAAAACTTGGGGGTTTATCTTTTTTTTTTCTTTTAAATTCTTTTATTTTAACAAATTGCTTTTGAATTTGAAAGGGAAATGCAGTTAAAACATGGAACTAGTGTGTTTAAATAACAGTAATATCTGAGGAAGTATTCAGGATGGAATGATTTTTGCCAGCTCTAAGCAAACTAGCTTGTCAGTTGTGTGGTTTGGTTTTTTTCCTAGGCTTGTCTTTTGGTCAACATGTAGAGTGATTTCAGAGGCAAAAGTTAAAATGCTCTTTTCAGAGAAGCAGAGTTTGGTTTTGCTGAAGTCCTTTCTACAGCATTCTGGGTTTTTTGTTTGTGCGGTTTTTGTGTGTTTGGTTTTTTTAAATCTGTATTAAGAGGAAGTTTGTATTTTTATGGTATTAAAAGAAAGTTTGTACTTTTTTAGTATTAAAAAAAATAGTAGTGGTCTAGGTCAGTGTACATTCATTATCAAGTGATTGATCATTGGTGGTCACAGGAAGAAAGATCTACAAATTTCATTTTGACTTAGGAATTTGAACAAAGTCTGTATGCTTATTCCAGATTTGCTTATTAATGTATTCTTTTCTGCTGCTTCTTCAGCTTCCTGTTAGGATTTTGCATAGACAAGACAAGATAGTACTGCTCGGTATAAAGACGTGTGTGTAACTTCAATTCAGCTTTTTTTCTGTCCTTCCTGACCTTTCAGATTGTAAGAAAAAGAGTGCTATCTGACAGCAGTGAAGACAGAGATACAGAAGAAGCTTTGAAAGAGTTTGACTTTTTGGTTACCTCAGATGAAGGTGATGGGGAATCAAGAAGTTCAGGAGATGGAACAGACTGGGGTAAGGAAATTAAATGGATTGTACCAGGAGGAAAAAAAAAAAAAAAGTGCTAAGAATATATTGCAAGTGATTGATTTGATTTAGATCTCTGTCACGATCACAGCACTTTTTGAATATTCCTACAGTAAATAATTAGCAGACTGAAGTCCACTTGACATATTCTCATTTTTCTGTATATTGCTTTAATGGAAGGATTATTCAAGGTTTATCCTTCTGATCATTGTCTTTTTCCTTTTCTTTAATAATAAGGCAGATAGAATTTGAATTTTATGAGTGGAATTTCAATGTGGTTTTCCAGTGACACATGCTAATGAAGGGCTCCGATAAAGCTGTATTTTACAATTATGAAATTATTTTGTCGTCTTTGTTTTCTCCCACTTTGATACAGAGAGTAATGTGAGTCATAAAGACTGAATTAGTTGTACTGTTATTGTGTGTTAGCAATTTGAGCAATATGAACTATTCAGCTGCTGAAATTTTCTTTTATAATTTATCACAAGAATATATCTTTAAGCCCCTAGTCATAGAGAGACATTTCACAAACTATTTTCTGTCCTTTGAGGTTCATGTCCTGCAAGCCAGAATGCCAGCATCTGCTTTACCATGACATATTTATTCCACATAAACCTACTGAATAAGGAAGGGAAGAAGGAAGAGAATTGGTTAAATATCTTGATGGGGAGTTGTTTTCTCCTTAAGCTGCTCTGGAAAGTCTTAAGCATAAGCGGACACAGAGGGAGTTATGGAAGATGAATGTGAAATAAGTGAGCTTTATGATGGAACTGAAACCTTGGCAGACAAATAAACCGTGGTAGCTGTGGCTCTCATGTGAGCTAACAGCTCCAAGATGCTGTATTTCACTGAAGCCATGTCCAGCTCCTGGCTGGGCTCCAGATTATTGTTCAGTGTGGTGTTGTCTCTCTGCTTAAGAGGACGTGTCTCAATATTGCTAATGCAGCAGCCAATATTCTGTTCACCAAATTTAGGAATGTTACTCTTTTTTACAAAAAAACACTTTTAGCAGGTTGTTCTGATACTTTAATATTAAAATTTTACCAATTTATGCTTGATAAGTATAGCTATTGCTTGTGTCACTGAAGTTAGTATGCCAACGGGAGCTTTTTTGTTCTCAAATACACACTTCTGGTTTATTTTTACTTTCATTGATGACAACTGAGTACAAATGAGCAGAAGTCTAACATTAAAAACAAATTGTCATGGAAAGAAGTAGTTTCATTTCTAGAAATATTGGGGGGGGTTGAGTTAGATGTTCGTGTTTTTCAGTTACTTGTTTCATAACCTGTGTCTTTTATGGTAACTGTATATAAGAATAAGCTGCTTCAAATAACTTCCGTTACGAATCACTTATGTTAATTTGATTTAAGTGAAATGGTTAAATGTAGCATAGAAGAGTAATGTTGTGTAGTGAAGATAGAAGCAAACAGAGGAAGTCCTTGCTTCATTTTGGATCCCAAGCATTACTGATCAGTTACAGCAATGCGTTGAACCCATTTAGCTTGAAAGATGCTGAGAAGTGTTCAGGTAACTTTCAAGCTATAAAACACTTGTACAGTAGTAGTTCAGGATCCACTTGTGAAGTTGAATAGAACCCGTGGGACATGCAGGAAGCATCCTGGGACAGTCTGTAGAAAATTAATGTATTAACTATTTTTCTGGCAACAATACAATCTAATATAAATTAAACTCTTTGTTGGAAAAGAGCAAAAAATCTTGTCTAGCTGGAGAGGAAAAGCATGATTAAAACTTACAACCTGGTCCTGGAAAAATACATACTTGTTTCTCTCAAGCATGATTTTCTCATACCTTTTTTGAGTTCATCATGCAATCATTGATCATTAGTGGTACTTAATTGGGCATATGTATTAAGATGACATGAATTAGCCCACAGACCATCTTTTTTAGAGTCTTTCTTCAGTTTATTAATACCTCTCTATTCTCATAGCCTGCTGCAAAAAGATGCCTTCTGGTCAAATCTTGAATACCTTCCAAAAAAGGACTTCCCATAAACTCTCAGGGGCAGTAATCTGGTATTTGACTGTACTTGTGGTAAAAAATATTTTGTGCTTCTGTGATGCAAGTCCGAACAGAGTCTGTCTTAGTCTTCTCTACCCCTTTCCATTAGGTAGTTGTAGGCAGCCCTAAGGTGCCTCTTTTGCCATTGCTGGACACTCACAGGAGTCTCAGCGCCTCCTCGTAGCTCATCTGCTCCAGCTGTGTTAACCATCTTAGTGGCTCCCCTGGACTTGCAGTGCTAGGTCAATGCTAGGTACTTAGTATTATACTGACAAGGTTTCCCAGTGTAAGAAATAAGATGTTGGATGCAGTACTCAAGTGTGGTCTCACAAGTGCCAAACAGCGGGGAATAACCACTTCCCTCACCCTCCTGGCTACATTCTTGTTAATACAGGCCAGGGTACGGTCGATCATAGAATCATAGAAAGGTCTGGGTTGGAAGGGACCCCAAGGATCATAGAGTTCCAACCCCCCTGCCATAGGCAGGGACACCTTTGCTGCAAGAGTATGCTGCTGACTCCTGTTCAGTTCGATGGAGGATCCCTAGGTCTTTTGGAGCATGGTTAATTTCTAACAAGTCAGTCCCTGTGATAACTCCTATCTGGATTTGTATCTTCTGTCCAGTCATAGTGACTCCTTCAGATTGTGATTGACAGTGTTGTGCTTCCTCTACAGGTATTTAATACCCTTTCTGCATATTAGTCTGAAGATAAGTTTATCGTTCGTATTTTAACAGGTCTGGACTAGTTTATTGATGTGCAAAGCAAAATTGGTCTGAAAGGAATTAATTTTTGAATAATAAGGTTGGAACTTTAATGAGGAAAACAAAGAAAAAAGATAATGCATTTCAAACAAATTTATAGCTGTAATGGTCATGAAAATAAATATATACAAGGAAAAGCTGTATTACCTCCCCGTTCTTGCAAGTTATTTTTCTAAGCTGTCTCAGTACAATCTTTCCATATATGGAAAAAATTCCTTGGAGATTTGAACTCATGTAACATGTTCTGTTAAAAATCTCCAAATACCATACTATTGGAAGAATATTTCCTCTCTTATCATGTCACAGGGGAAACAATTTGAGAGATCTTTTTCTAAAAAGAAAAAAAAAAAAAGGGGGGGGCATTTTTTTTTTTTCATTAGGCATGTTGAAATATTTTGTGTATTCACTCAGGCTTTCCCCTTTTTGTGAATTTTCATGGCTTTAGTGCTTTAAGATTTTATTCAAACCTTGGTAACATGTATACTGTATTCCAAAACGATTTAAATGCACTGCTGCTTTGTATAAATGACAACATAGCGCAAAGACAATGAAATGAGAATTTGAAATGTGACGACACAACATCTGAGTTGTAAAGTTATGTTGACCAGTAACATAGCTGCTGCTTCTAGCTATAATCATTCTTTCTTAGAGAAAAGAAAAAGCTGAAAAACAGGTCCTGATTTATTATAAAGTGAATGATGCTTACATTTATGAACAGCTATGTGCTTGGATATAGAAATTAGACATGTGAAATTTCATATTAATTTTTTGTTAAGAAAATTCTGAGCAAATAGAAGTGGAATGTACGTAGCAGTTTTACAGCTTTCACAAGCTTGGTGCTATTTCTGTCTGTTTAATATAAAAGACAAATGCCATTGACAGCAGCTGTTACCTCCTTCAGTGGAGATCACTTGGTGACATTATTGAAAAAGGATGTTTCATTTGTTTCACTTTGTTTAGAAAAGGAAGACCAGTGTCTCATGCCTGAAGCTTGGAATGTCGACCAGGGAGTAATAACCAAACTCAAGGAACAATACAAAAAGGAGCGCAAGGGGAAAAAGGGGGTTAAGAGTAAGTGGAAAACATTGCACCTTAAAATCATAAATCCCACATCTTTCACACCCTTAATTCTATCTCTCTTTCAATGTTTTCCTAAAATTACTTACTCTTTTACTTTGCTGCTCCTGACTGCTTTCCTGTTCACCAGTTCTCAGGGGTTGAAATTAATGACAGTCAATCAAGTTACCTGATAAATAGTTGGATTTAGATATAACTTCTTCCAACCAGGTGTTGGATTAATTAAAAATCCTTGCTTTGAGCATGGATTACACTTTTGTTATTCAGAAACTTAAATTGTAAAAGGTGTTGGTTTAATAGTTTTTGTAGTTAATATAGAAGACTTCAGAACCCTTTCTTAGCTGGAAACATGCCAGTTTCACAGGAAGAGTTAAAGTCTGGTATGTTAAATAAAAAAAACCCCAAAATGAAACAGAAACTGTCTTGAGTATCTTATTAGATGACAGAGGGAGAAAACAGGTTAATTTCTACCCCTGTTTATCCTTAACATTCACAACATGAAAGTCATGCTGTCATCACAATTTGTTACACAGGGCTCGAAATAGGAAGCAACTCTGACCATCAGTTTATTTGTAAATCACAGGATTTATTTATTGACTTTAATACCTGTGGGACTAGCCTTTAAAAATGTTGGGTATTGTTACCCAAACCGTGATCAGTATCTGAAATACAGTTTCTAGCCCTGTATTATATTTTTTTTGTTAACTTTCTTGAAATAAAAATCTGTTTTGTAAAATCAATGTTTTTAGTAAGTGAGCCTTAAAACTTTTTGAACTCAGATGAAGTGTTGAAAATGAAACACCATATTCACAGCTATATTTCAAACATCTAGCCATATTGAGAATTCACATGTGAATGATGTAAATAATACTGCATGTAGCCCAGTAAGAAATTTGAGGGATGTTTCTCCCTTTGTGGGAAGATGCTTATGAATACCAAGGAAATTCTCACTTCCAAAGACACATGCATAACAATGCAAATGGTGTCAGATCCTCACATTGTTGAGGCTGACCTGTTTTGTTACTTTTTGTATTGATACTATGATAAGCTGCTGCTCAGCACTTGGTTGTTGCTGAAATTATGCTATCAAATACACAAACTCAACCTCTTTTTTTTAAAAAAATGAAAAAAAGTAAATCATTACCATACTTTAAATTTCTCAAGTGATATTTTTGTCATCTTTGGAATCATTTAAGTTACTGGAAATCATTTGCAACTCTGACAAGAAGTTGAGCCTGCCAACTGAAGTGTTCATGTTTCACAAAATTGATTCTAATTTTTTTTTATAGTTAAGATAGAGAGGGGGTACCAACATGTGACTTCAGTGAAATTGATTTTTGTAACTTGTCTGGTATTCTTAAAATACACAGACATGCTATGTAGTTCAGAGTAAATAGTTGTAGGGTAAACATACCAGAAATTATTTAATGAAATTATATTCTTGAACAGATGTTGAGTGCTTTTTATTTTTGATAATAAAACTTAATCGTTAATTTAGACATAGATATTATTGGATCATGTTTTATGTATTTATGAGAAAAATGCCCGATGTAAGGTGGCACTTGGACATCCAGTGCTCCTTCATGAAGATAAGTACTGCTCAGTACATTTACAGTACCTTTTGGATTGATCTGTTTGGTTTGATGTTGGGAGGCCAAATGGTTTACTGCAGTACAGAAATTAAGCATCTTTCCATGGACAAACCATCACTGGAAAGGCATCAGTGCAGAAAAATCAGGAAGAATCACAGCCTTTTTTCAGCTATTCATGATATTGCATGTAGTGAAGAAGAATGTGAGGAAGGAAGTCTGGGGAAAAAGAAGGGATATTAAATTGTACAAATTTTGTTTCTATGACTTTAATCTCATCATAAATGGTGCTTAGACACTAAACTGCTACTAAGATATTGTTTTTGTAAATCAGATATTATAGTAAAACAATCTTGCAAAATCCTACTTGTTGTTATCCTGAATCAAGTAATATTTTTGTGACAGACAAGTTAAATACAATTTAGTTTTATTATCTGACATTACGGTTAGGGTGGAAAAAGTAGAGTTTGCAACTGCATTAGTAAACTTATGATTTTGCAAGGCTGTAGTAAACACTCCTGTGAAGTAATAAGAGAATAGAATTATAGAATGGTTTTATGAGAGAATACATATATTAGAGTACACTTCTGTGTTAAAGCTGCTTAAAAATAGCTGTATTATTTACTGGTCTAGGAAAAAACATAATGGACTATGGGTAAGACATTTTCCCATTCTTAATTAAACTTACAACAGGAAAAACTACCGAAGATATGTTTCAGCCTCAGTCCTATATAAAACAGTCAAAACAGGGATGTGGGAAAATGATGGAGCAAAGCACAGGTAAGTGTCAAGAAGGGCATGGGTCTTCACCATATGTAGCTTCAGGAAGTAGGCCAGTGAATCCAGTTGCATTTATATTTTCATATAACTTTTTGAATTACATAGTTCACGATACTACACTACTGCACAAATAAATTTAAAATAATCATGTTGTCATAAAAATATGTTACACAAAGTACCTGATGCACAAATTTTAAAATATTCTCAAATGTCAGCTATTGTTTTGGAAAAGTAAATATTTTAATAATCAGTGTGAATTAGTTGGAGGCATTCTTCAGCATCCCATGCAAGTAGCAGTATGAGTTTATAAATGTGGGGAAAATTGTGCGTTCACAATTCTCAGTTGCTTCTATCACTTTCTTTTTAAGAAATTCATTTCATGCTGGATGATTAGTTACTGCTGAAAATAAGTGCTCATTAGTTTTTCTGTGGTAACGTTATAATGCAAGGTAGGATCCATTGTTGCATGTGCTGCTGTAGCATATCTGATATAAGTAGTGCCATTATGAACTATGCATAAACTATTTTTTTTTTTTTTTCTGGTTAGGGCCCAACAGGTCAAAGCTGCAAGATATGCTTGCAAACCTGAGAGATGTTGATGATCTCCCTTCGTTACAGCCATCTGTTGCACCTTCTTCTAGACCCAGTAGTTCAAGGCTCATTGAACACGAGATAAGCAGGACGGATGAAGGTAGGTATTAAAAATGTGCATGCACCTTTGTAAAGAGTAGATGTTTATAGTTACGTCTGCTTAAAGAGTATCCTCTAAGACTTCCCAAGCACTTCACAAATACTGAATCAGCTTATGAGTTTCATCTAAGTGCGATAAACAGCATTCCCATTCCTCCCCTCCAGTCCCTATTAGTAAGGTCAAGACACCTACCTAGGCAAAGTCTTGGCTGAATACCTTTGAATATGATGGGAAAAAAAATCATTTGGCTCTTGGTGGCTTTGTAATATGAGGATCTTAAGTCACTTGCTTTTGTTTGTGCCTTGGTCTGGCAGTCAAGTGTGGAACATAAACTCTCAGGCCATAAAGAGCATCTGTTTTTCTCTCCATTATTTTAAATGTGTGTGTATATAAATTTAAATGTGTGTGTATATAAATTTATACTTATGTGTTCTTTAGTGCAAAGTTGGAGGCTCTGCAGGTAAATGCAAGCGGTTAGGTATAGCTTTTAAATGCATGCAGTGATTGTGTAGTGAATCATACCGAATAAATTACAGCTTACCGGTGTATTAATTTCCATAATGTCTTTCAAAAATTAAAAAAAAAAAATCTCGTAGCCACTAGTCTAGGTATGGAAAGCCACGCATCTTTGCAATGGGGCATGTGGTTACCTCCATTAGTATTATGTCTGAAAGTTGCTAAATTATCTATTTGATTCAGCATTTGAATTGCTATAAAATGCAACATAATAAAACAAACATATCAGGCTGTATTAATTTGTAGAAGATCATATCATGTGCTCTTTATTTAAATGGTAAATATGTCTTTTGATAAATGAGAAAAACATGGGTTTCACTTATCAGTCTTTCTGTGAGTGTGGAAAAAATAGGTCAGCCAAGTTATAATTAAGATGCATAAAAAGCCCAAGCATGTGGCATAGTTACCAAAGATCTCTGAAGTTCTATTTCCTACATGCTCAGTGATTTTTCTTTATGAAAGAGGGTAACTTAGCAACACTTTGAGAAGAGGGGGAATTTTTTGTTGAATGTTTCCTTTCCAACTTTTCGCACATGTACTGAGAGCCATATGAGCAGAGCTCTCTTTTCATGTCCTTTCAAGAATGTGGTTTTTAATTCAAACTCGGATCGACTCTCACAAAACCAGAAGAGGACAGCTGAGTGTTACCAGTCTGAGTTCAGTATTAGAAACTATTAGCTATGTATTCCTTTATAAATCTGAGACACTGTGATATTTTTGGCCTACAACTCTTTATTCTAGTAACTTTTCAAATTTTATGTCCTGTCTGTATTGCATGTTGAGTGGAATATTATGTGGTAAGCTCAAAAGAGAGAAAAAGAGAATGGTAGTTTAGACTTCAGGGTGAAGAAGGTAAGAGACGTTTGCAATTGAAAGGTAATAATGAAGAGACCTAATCAAACAGCAGAGCTTGAAGGGCTTTTATTTGGTTAGGAAGCAAACAGGACACTAAGTAGAGGTATGAGTGTGGAACAGAAAGACCATGGAAAGATTAGCTTACTTTATGCTGGGTGGACTGGAGGGGAATTTAACAGCATCTGATCCTGATGCCTTTGGGACAAGAGGGAAGCAGCCTGAACAGATCAAGCTGTTCATTGTAAACCATAGTTTGCTTGGTTTTAAATTAATGGTGGTGCTGTTAGACTAAATAAAATGCTGAGAATGAGATGGTGTTTCTTTTTCTCTCTCCTTGGTCATAACATTATTTACAGTAAAGCTAAAAGGGGAAAAAATTGTAGTTTACTGAAAAACCCTTGTAATTTGAGACAAAAGGTGTATAAAATCAAGTGAAGTCTCTTGTGTCCAGAAGATAACACGTTTTCATCTCTTCAGCTTCCCTTCTGTCATGCATAGACTTGGAGAGCTATTGTACAGGGAAGTTGGTAAAGGTACAGCTTCTTTTGAGTCGTACCACTTGATGCAGAAACTTAGGTCGTGTAAGTGTATGAACTGTGTTCCTCTTAGCCTTTGATCCTCCCATTTCTAGTGAGTCTACCTACAGATGTGTGTATGTTACAATGACTGGAGCTCCTGTAGACATGCTACAGCAGCTGTACTAGCTGTATCCAAACCTACTAGTTTAAAATCCTAGAATTCAGTGCTGACTAACCTGTTTGGTAGTTAAGCTGATTCTACAAGTAGAGATGACTTTTCAGCTTCCAGTCCTATTGCTAGATTGGAGTTCATATAAACAGCTTCATTGTAGACGTGCTTTTGGATGTGTGTGGATACAGTGCTAGGAAGCAAGAGTCCAGACGTTCCCACCAGCTATTCTTGTCTACATTTTTGCTACTTCTCCAGAGCCTATTTGCATATTTTATAGCAGAGTTGAGGAAGGGCCTGAGCTTTTCTGTGTTACTTTTCATTATATATGAGTGAATGTTAGTATACTCTTCCCTCCTGTGGCTAATTACACTTACTGTCTTGAGTCATGCACACCTGAAGTGTAAGTATTATGTTCAGAGGATACCATTTATTGTTAAGTATGGTGATTATGGTGTTTGATTTCTCGAATGCATTGAGGACAACTTCCTAATCCAGGTAGTAGACACCCCTATCCGGGGGGAGGTGATACTGGACCTGGTGGTC
>KL271932.1:10410-24197 GCA_000699545.1 Podiceps cristatus | reverse complement strand
TACCGTTTGGGGTTAAACCACGACACCAGACTAAAGAGTCCTAGTCTTTATAGTATCTTCTTCTAAAGTAGTTGCTCCATCTCCTTGAACATTTTTGTAGTCTTTTTCAATGCCTTTTCTAGCCCCACTGTATTCATCCTGAGGCAAGCAAATCATTGTCAGGTATCTGCCAAGTACAGTGTTAGTCTCCTCAAAGTCCATTCTTTATTATAATGTAATAGTATATCTTAAGTGTGAGCAACAAAGTCTCAAAGCTGGGTGGAAAAACAACAAACAGTTGATGCTCTCATGTGCAGTATATGGCTAAAGCAGCAAGATGCTTCACTCTGACAACACGGCCATCATAACAAAATGGGAGTATAGAAACTGAGTGTCCATCCCCCGCTGCAGTACATAACACTAGGTATCTAAAGTCTGAAAAGGGTTGGAAGCTGTTGCAAATTCAGTGGATAAAGGAATGGCTTCTGATGTCAGCAATGTCAGCAGTGGTATGGTAGTGTTCAATACCAATACACAAAAGTTACAGCTGTTATGAACTGGTGTCATGGGCTGGCATCTGCCCTCTTTGTTTAGAGACTTACAAAATAGACATACCATTGTTGTTCCTCCAAAGTACAATGTAAATAATGAATTCTAAACCAAGGCAAAAAAAACCAGCAACATTGACTGAATTAATGTATCTCCTGAGATATTTTTCTCATCTTGATTGCAGTCAGATATCAGCTTTCCAGTAGACGAGCTGGCAGAGGGCCGCTGCTAACGGGATCTTTGGTAGGAAGGGTAGAGAGATCTCTTGAACTTCTTGTGATTGCACAAGTCCCTTAAGTACTGAGGCTTTCACGTGTCTTTATTCTAACTTACTGTTGTGAGTGACTGAAAAGCAAGACCAAACTCTGATGTATTTGCTGATTTTACAAATAGCTTGTTCTAATCAGCAGAATATAATGATCAGAGAAATATGTCTATGCCTTGAATAGCCAATAAAAAGTCAGTTGGTAGCAGTAGAGGTTGTTAAAGCTAGTGAAGTTCGATTGGAACTGATGTATGTTTTAGGACAATCTTTAAGAAGGGAACTGATTCAATGATGATATCTCAAACAGGATTTACTGTGTTCTGTAGAGAAATTCAAACTCAGGTCCCACGATAAAAATTTGCCCCTTCAGGTTTTGATGAGGTGTAGTAATGAGTATTGTGTACTGTGGCAGTGTTTAATTGAGGTTTGGTAAATGCAGTTGAGTGAATGCTGACTCTATGCGGTCTTGTACTGACGGTGTGGGGCCTTCTGCTTACCTTTGGTCATGATTCATTCTTTTCATTGTAACTAACATTAAAGTATGTTAGAGTAATGACACCAGCTGTTTCCTTAAACAGGCAAACAAAAGAGTTAACTAAAATCTTGAAATAGAAATGATACCGAGATGTCTTCCAGTGCCACTGGTTAGAACAGTTGCCCTGCCCAGATTCTCACTTGAGTGATGAATGTATCTGTCCACCAATAAAGAATATTTGGTGCTGTGATGGGCCTGAAGACCACAGACCTCCTATAAATGGTGCCACACATAGGGTGAGGGAGCAAGAGACATTGATTCAGATGATGCGAGTCTTACTAACCTTGTTTCTTTTGAATTTTCCCAAATAGGGTCGAGACTGCAGTGTACCCATTAATTCTTGCATTCAAAATCCATGTCAGAATGGAGGGACCTGCCACCTCACCGAGGCAAATAAAGATGGATTCAGGTAGTAACACAAACTTTGTTTAAAATGAGATGATAAAGTTAAGTATGTTTCTACTTTGCAATAATGAACTATGATGGTTACTTCATAAAAGCTACTGCATATGAAACTTCTATTTGCCATACAAAAAAGTTAACAAGGTTTCATTGGTGACATATTGTTTCCTCTGAAACAGGCCTCCTTATTTTCTCATAATGGAATATACTCTTAAGAGCTATTTTGAGCAGTCTCTCTGATCTGCATTGTGTTATCTGTATGCTAATTTTCCTTGGGGCATTTCAAACTCAGATATACCCATTTTTGTATTTGTAAAGTAAGCATCTGTTGCTTGACAACCAGATGCAAAATATTTTCATACTGAAGAATCTTGTAGACAAACAGGCTTTAAAGTAACAATTAAAACCATGGAGAGGTTGCCACATCTTGGGCATTGTGCCTGCAAGAGAATAACCTTTACAGCTGGACATTACGGATTTCAGTTTTTCCATAAAAAAAGATGTAGCATAGGTGGAGATACACCAAGAGAAGTCAGAAATTTTCATGAGGTAACTGGGAGATTTGTGCTGCTACAGACACTGCTTTACCAAAAAAACCCAAAACAAAACAAAACAAAAAACCAAACATTTGAGGCTTTGGCCACTAGTTGTCATGAAAATTGATAGAAATATTTTTTAAAAAAAAGTTACCGAAATTTTCATAGATTTGGTCCTCAATATTTATGTTAGTTCTTGCACAAAGTATGTACAAAAGTACACCATGTTGTTGTTTCAATTGCATATACAACGCTTCTGAAAGCTTTTATACATTACTGAGGCTGCTGCTTAGTCATCTCCTATATATAGCTTCCTATCAGTGACAGCTGGAGGGAGACAGGGAATTGCAAGGTTTATAAATGGTGTAAGCGGGGAGTCAAACCAGTACATTTTTTCAGTTTGATTCCAGTTTGGTTTCAGCTGTGATTAAGACTGTTCCAACTGATATTAACTGTTTGTTAACCAAGTCAGCAAACCCCTATCAACTTATGTCAGAAAATAGAATTTTTTCAAAATAGAAAGGGCCAAGTGAAAATTTGTGTGGCTAACACGACTTTAGTCGTGGGGGGCTAGCACCGCGTCCTGCTCCCCTACCAATGGTAGGATGCCTTTTGTATTTCCAGCAAAGCATTGTGGCTGCTTTTTGACTCCCGGAATCCCTCAGGTGGGAATGAGGCACAGAAGAGCCTCCATTTTGCCCTGAGGGTAGGGTAAATGGGGAAGCAGAAAATTGAAGAAATGCCTCAAAGCTTTTCCCTGTCTCTGTGCCTGCCCAACCTCAAGAATTCCCCCCTTACAGAAACAGATCCAGCACATGCTGGGCACAGGAGGACACTGATGATACTACAGTGGGCAAGTGTGGGGTGGTGGGCATGAAGAGACACTGCCAGGCTGTTACCAATAGCAACCTGAGGCTTTCCAGCATGGGAGAAGAGGAGTAAAACACATGGGCACGTCTCCATGAGGGGCAGTTTAGAGCTCAGCTTGAGCATGCGTGACGAGGCCCCGAGCAGCGCAGAAGAGTGCGTCTCCGGGGTGCAGATGCATCAGTAGGGTCATACTGGTGTGTGCTGGTGGGAGAGGATGAGGAGGCTCTGCAGAGCATAGCGTATGCAAATGGTCATGCTGCTTGACAGGACCTCCTAGATTTTGGTGAAACCACTACTCTGCACTTGTGATATGATATGCCTCTTCTTGATTCAGATTTTAGCAGGCTCAGCAACTTTTGGAGTAAAAATTCAGGTTCACTTTCTCTTTGAGAGAAATAAAGGTCTGGTGGTCTTCGGTTCAGGTTCCCTTCTGGTCACCCTCATGTGATACTTTTTAGATAGCTTTTCCCAGCTTGTGCCAAAGCAAAATTGTATCATATTAGAATATCTGTTTTCTGTCACTCAGTACTCATTTTTCAAAAATCTAGCTGATATTAAAAATGTGCTAGTTAAACATTTTATAATATCCATAATACTGGAATGAAAGGCTTCAGCTTATATTTTGGATTGAGTTTTTCTTTAGCATTTTAGTTTTGTTCTATGGTGGAAAGTAAAAAGTTTTGAATGACCTGAAATAAAAGCTGCTTCTGACTTTTCTTGTGAAGAATTTTACAGTTTCAGAGGCTTTGCTTCGCTTCCACATGAACATAGCTTTTGAGATCCTTTACAAAACTGCAGGGGTGGTTTTGTTGCTTAACAACATTTGAGGATTTTTAGGGAAGATTTCTGCTTTTATAGTTATTTATATAGTTTCAGTTGGTCTAATAAAAGACACATAAAGCCATATCTCATCAAAATCTTGCTTCATAAAATAGAATGTTCAGCTTATGCATTGCTCTATTTTCTCTCTATGTTTTTAATTCAATCGGTTCATAGCCCTAGCTGCTCTGGAGAACAGAAGCGTGGGGCTTTAGCTTGTCTTAGAGAAATGTGGTGTGGGGATGGAACAGTCAGTGAAGAGGAAGATAAAGAAGCATCCTGAGATTGGATTTGGTTGGTTTGGGGTTTTTTGGTGGGAAATCTCTCCGGTGGATGGCAGCAGTCAGAGTCACATGCATATAAATTGTGTTCATGAAGATGGGAAAACGTTGCCTTAGATTATATGCTGTGAGGAAGTAGATGTCAAAAACATTTTCTTGAGAGGCCTCCTTGGATTTTTCTGTTGTGTGGCCTGTAAAAGAAATTATATCTTCTGTATATTCTCTTCCCTTGGGAAATATATTCATACACAAGCTCTGCTGCCAAACTTGTCAAATCTTTACTCTTGTAAAAAGGAAACTTAAGCCAAAGCTCTCTCCCTATGAAATGCCAAGCAGTTTAACTCTCAAGTTTCTGTAGCCTTAGACAAGAAAATTACCTTTTAAATAATGCTAAGGTGCTGATGTTCCCCAGGCAGAGACAGGAAATTCATAGTTATGACTGAGATTCCAGCCTGACTCCCCTGCTGTGCCTGGTACCCACAAGGGCTCGACACAGCAGGCGTTTGAGCCGCTCAGATTTGTTGTAATAGCTGGTCCTGGTGGGGCAGACGAAGGGCAAAGGTTCAGCTGGAGTTCTTCAGTCCTTCCTGGCATCTTTTATCCTTGCACTTTTTCAATTCTGAGTAATTTTCACATTCCACTTTTTTTTCCGGTAGGGACTTCTGTATTAAAAAATAGTTAAGTGGCATTGTGTGGCTCGGGGGATTAGAAACATGAAGTTCTTCCTCCCTTTGAATTGCTCATTCTAAACTGATCTAATCTAATCTATGTCATCTTTGACAAAAGGTTGACAAAATTGGTGCTTATTGAGACTGATAATCTGAGGTGGTCAATCAGACCTGTCCTGGTCATTTAGCATGCCTGTAATGAGACTTTGACAAAGGAGGCAGAGTTGTCAGCTCTGCTTCAGTTAGCCAAGGCAACCAGCTGATCTTTGATAGCCCAGAGTGCTAGAGAACAAAGTCTCTGGATTATTTTAACTTTTCTTCATATACAACCCCCTCCATTTTCCACGTTTTCTTTAGCATTTTCCACAAACTTTTAAGTTCCCTCATAAATGTAAAGTCCTGGAACTGATTAACTCCCTGGTGTTAATTCTGCCTAGTTCAAGAAAAAAACGTTTCACTTCCAGACTTTTAGGCTGCTCCATAGGGATGTAGATGCAAAAAGCTCCTTTACCAAGAAACCGTAATATTCCTGAAATCATTTACTATCTCTATTTAAAAGTTGATCTCTTGAAATGGGATACACTGTATATATGCTTATTTTAATAAACAGATGCTAAACTATTTCATTAGAGTTTATGAAAAAAAATTAGTAAACTTACAAAATTGTCAGCATATTTCAGCTCCAAAAGTTTACCCCCAAAATATTGTCATTAAGTTCTGTATTCCCTTGCACCTTCATGAGTATAATGGGGTTTTATTTAGTTCTTTATTTGTAGGAAAACACAACACTGACAAAAATCCCTAAACTGGAGGAATAGGGAATTTGGACCTTTATGCAATCACAGCATCTTAGACAAGTTCTTCCCTGTGTGGCTCCATTGTTTCCAAGGTCCAAATGAAATGCTGTCTCACAGTGCTTCACTATTTAATCAGTACAAAGTTTTCATCGTCTCTGGAATTAATTTTCTCTCTCCGTCAGCTGGAACCCAAGTTTGATGACCTTCCAGTCACTCTGCAAACTTCATTTTTCTTCTAAGATTTTTCTGTGAAAAGACATACAAACAGTCCCAAACTACAGCTCTTTCAACATATGATTCAATCCGGGTCCCAAATTGCGTGTTTTATCTTTTAATTTCAGTCCTCATATTTGGGACATTTGAATGCAAATCAAAATAAAGAATCATACATAAGCAATAATGTAAAGACTCCCTATAATATATAGTGACCAGTAGCCAAATGTCATCAATTATGCTGACATTTCCTTCAGTATGGAATGTGTCCTAATACTGAGCAATTGTATGTTAACAATCCTTTATGTATTGTTACTAATGGTAACTCTACTGAGTTGAACCATTACTGTGATAGTATTTAATAATGTCATTTTTAATTGCATACATCCAAGCTGTCCCAATCCTTTTGTGGAAGGAAAATGGTGTTATATTCACATAAAAATAACCAGCACAAAGCCACTCTTGTTGCTTTTCTTTAAATGGAGAGAAAAATTTGCGCTCCCAAACTGAGACCTTGGATGCCAAGTTGCAGCCTGGAGCATATTTTTATGGCTGAGTTATAAACCCCTGAAAATGGGGGTCTGTAATCGAAAAGGGAGACATGATGAATGTGCCACTGCATTTAATTAGATGTCTTTAACCCCCTCCTGACTCTTGCATTGCCACAAAAGATGGTGTCCCAGCTCTTCTTTCTTATCTGCCTCCTGTGATCCTCTGGATCATTGCAGGGTCAACAAGAGGACATATTTTATTAGCAATAATGAGCTTGAGACAGGAAAAGAAAATATTTCTTATTGATTTATTGTGTCCTAAATTGGATTTATTTGAGCAGTTTGGTTTTGGTTGTTCATGGTGAAGGTTTTCTAACTCTCATGACCTGTGAATGGTCCCTGCAGAACCGAATGAAGATGTCTGTTAGCATGGGACCTTTATGACTGTTCCATACCCGTCTAGAAGATCTTGCTGTTATGGTGGCTCAAGACACATACTCTACCCTTTCTTCTTTCTCTTTGTTATTCCATCAGTTTCTGAGGTTGCGCATGTCATGAGGATTCTAACCTTATCTTCAGGTTCCAACCTAGAACCTACTGAAGGTGGATGCAGAGCTCTGTGCCATACTTCCCTTGGGAGTCCCTGCGCTCAGCTCAGTCTGTGGTACACAGGAGGAAGAGAAGCAAATATCATGCTGAGGACAGCCAGCCCAAAAGTGCTGCAGTTTTCTTCACAGATTCTGAAGATCACGTATTTCTCCAGGGCATTTCCCACATCAACCCCATAAAGCAGGATAATCACCCCATGTCCACTTCGTCCACCTGAGCTGAAAAAAGTACCCTGCAGCTACCTCTGCGTTGGAAATTCTCCTGCTTTCAGAAAGCAGTGGATGGCAATTAGTGTGACTGCTCTGGTGCTTTCTGGTTTTCATCCTCATCAGCCAGTAGTGCTTTACATTTTTTCAGTTCCTTTTCTGCCTCCAGAACTTGCATGGGAAAGGAGATGAACAGCTGAGTGAACGTGTAGTTTGGACTGGGACTCAAAACAACCCTTCCCTTACACACACACACTTTTTATGACTAATGAACAGCAATACTGACACTTCAAAAATGATACTTCAGATGTCATTGCTGGCTTCTTAGAAGCCACTGAAATGACTGGAGCACTTAACACATTTTTAGACTCTCTTTTAGGAAACTGTGACCTCCACCTCTTCATCACTTACAGCTAGTTTAAAATATAAAGGTTCTCTTAGCAACCATAACTTCTAGATCTAGAGAGAAAACAGAGTTTGAAAAAAAAAAAAATAAAGTAATTCTTCAACCACTTAGTTTCTTACACTCTCTCTAGGACCATACATCACAGTCTTGTGAGATAAAATATTTAGTTCAATTATTCTTCAATGGTGTCCACATCCTCACAGAACCATTACTAGCTCTGCCATTGTGTGTTTGTGTTTTAGTTGAATTATCTAGACATCATTAGCTCTTCTACAGATAGATGTTGGAGGAGTACTGAAACCTTACTGCACTTGTAAAAGCAATCATTCCCAAACATTTCTTATTTGGACAAGTGACAAAGTGGTAATGAGAAGAAAATCTTCATGTCTGTAAACTCAATTCAAACCATTGTTCTTTAAAGAGAGCAAGCTATCTATAAGCTGCCAAGTTGCCCCATGATTGTGCAGTCCTCAGTAGGCAAGTATCCACATACTCACAAAATCATGGAGAAGCCAAGGATTTGAATATCGGGATGAATGTTTACTCTCTTGCTCTGGAGCTGCTTACTTCAGTTCAGGGCTAGGGTTATCAGCAAGGAAATCAAAGGGGATCATGACAGACATTGTCTCCTGATGATGCTTTTATGTCTCATGTAAATAATTACACGACCCCATGAACCGTCAGACTGCATCCTTCACCAAACCTATAGGGTTAAAGTGCTCTGTACTTCACAGCAGCAGTGAATATGGCTCCAGCAACTCACTTGATATGTTATAATTTCAGTTTTATACCTCAAACCTCCTGCCCCTTCAGATCCATGCTAACTATTATTATTTTTTCTCTTTCTCAAAGCTGTTCTTGTCTACTTGGGTATGAGGGGGAGAGGTGTGAAATAAACCCAGATGACTGTGAAGATAATGACTGTGAGAATAACTCTACATGTGTGGATGGGATCAACAACTACGTCTGTCTCTGCCCTCCTAATTACACAGGTAAGACAGGGCCACAACCAAAAAGAAGAGGAACCCATGAGGAGTCCCTTCAGTGCTCGAAGGGAAGGGTCCAAATAAACATTTACTTTGTCCATGTATAATTAACCAAGAAACTAGTCCCATTTTAAAGCAACCTGGATGTTTTACTGGAAAGATGTTTGTTCTACCAATATTGCAATACCTGTGCTCACAAATATGGCCACTTTTCTGCATGAAAATACTGACGCCTCATTGTAAAATGCAGTAAAAATAGTGAAGTTTAAGGTGTCAGAGAAATCTGTACTTCTGCACACACATTCTCTAAACGTATTTCAGAAATATTCCCAGTACTGAACTGAGTCTGATACACATCTGTTCTCAATCTTGGAAAATAGAAATAGTTCCTGTTTAAACTATGGTAGGAAAATAGCTTTTGGGCCATGGCTTTCACCTGAGATCTCAGAGGGTCCACATTTATTCAATAAAATGAGCCTGACAATGTGCTGTTTAAATTCAGTATCTCTAAGTGGAGAAGCAAACGCTGTGTAAGAAACTGTAGGCTCATCTTCAGTGTGCGCCCATGGCAGTTAGCCCAGCTCAGAGATGTGCTGTCACCTGCAAGTCCCCAGTGACAGAAGTTGGTAACTGAGTTAGAAATGGAATTAGTATCTCCAGTGCCCATCCTGCATTTCAGATAAATTCCTTCCTAAACCTTCTGCAAGAGCAGAAACCCTCCTAACTGGGATCTAGAAATGCTTTTTCTCAAGTCATTAGTGGAGCATACCGTTGACTCATTCAAACTGCGTTAGCACGGCCTCCCTGGCTCAGCATGGCGTGGTAAGGAAACACCTGCAATAGTTCCTGCTTCCATCCTTTGAAATGGGTTTATTACCTTCTAAGCATGGAGAAGTAATGAAGGACTTCTTGTACACTGGAATATATTACATGTCAGGGGACTTAATGAGGATCAAGCTTGAGTGGCTGAGTAAGGCAGGAGGAAAGCAGCTAGAATTTCCAAACTCTTAAAATACTTTTGTGGCTGATACAAAGGAGGCCCATGTAAATCTTTAGCTGAGAAAAGCCTTATGAGTTGAACGTACGTTTATTGGAGTTCTAAAATGATCCTTCTGCCAAAAACTGAAATACTTCAGCTTAGCAGAGTAAAGAGTTTTGCTTATAGGATGTTGAGTCCATTGTGCTTACTTGTGCACTATTTATGTGAGCTATTCTTGGGTGGTTTCAAACAAAACTCTATACAAGGAGGCAGAGTCTTTACATTTACAAGAGGAATTGTATTTGTCCAGCCAAGAAAAGACATATCTAGTAAGGAACTGAATCCAGTATATATGCAAATGTGCTTTCCTTTTCACAGGCATATTGCAGATTATTTTTTTTTCCCCTCATCAAAAAAGGTAGGAAAGAACTATATTGGGATTTCTTCTCAAATGGCAGTCTGGATAGGGCCATAGAACTCATGATACTTCAGAATCAGTTTTGAAATATTTTTAATCAACTTCCAGCTTTGTTTTTTTTTTTTTTTTAACCGAATTATTATCTGTGCTTTGATTATGCTTATTAGCAGGAGTCTGTCAAAGACTAGACCTCAGTCTTGCTATGTGGGATGCACACAATTGTATATACCACACAGTAAGCATTTGCTATGACAGTGCAGGCAATAGCTTTGACTATAGTTGAAACAAAATGAATTTTCAATGACGAACAGGAAATGCTTCTGGAAAAGATAATACAAATCATAGGTTTAAAAGGCTGTAAAAACAGGGGTGTTGCTTAAATTAGAAATCTGAAGGGTTACAATAGTTCATGATGCTTAAAGATAGGAAGAGTTTAGTGAACTGTAGTCAAAGAATGTCTTTACCTGCTTTCCCTCCATTTTGGAGGGGGATATCTCATCAAACCTGATCAGTCACCTGGAAGGACTCACTGCAGTGCAGCTGGCTGGGCTGAAATATCCCTCAGAGGTACACCTGGCCCTCTCAGAGCAGAAAGGCAGGGAATGGCATAACGTGGCTGGAAGAACCAAAGCCATCAGCCAAACAAAAGTTACACACAAGCTGAGCAAATCTGAGCCATGGTTTTGAGGGTCTTCTGAAGAGCTGAATCCAAACACAAGGAATTTCACATCATCTGAAGTTGCTTGATTGAATGAACAGCAGCTAAGGAAATGCCGTGGAAGCACATAGGCAAGTCATGAAGAAGGATTTTGAAAGGATTTGTGTTCCTGACCTAAAAAGGGAGGGATCTATTGACCAAAGAGTTTGACTGAGTCTTCCTGTGATATCCAGGGAATCTCTGTGTATATTCTCTTTAAATAAACCGTTTTATACTGAAGCAGTACCTGAAGCTGCTATGGCAAAAAAAAAAAAAAAAAAAAAAAAAGTGCAGATGGCTTTAATATGCTAAGAATAGTGAATGCTAACATTTCAGAGAAAAAATGTGTCACTAAAGGAGATAGGAATCCTTATTCCTATGTCCAGAATTGTGTTTTGAGGTATCTGCCTCCCTCTCAGGTGCTGCCTGTGCCAAATACTGTGTTAGCAGACTGTGCTTTGGAGTTGCCAAGTGTAGAGATTTCATCTATACTTATATGAACAAAGAATGGATGACAGAGGGTACTTTCTAGGGAAGCAGTTTTTCTGTGAAGTAGTCTGGGGGACAATGAGGTCTGTGTGGTACTTTGCCTAAAAGGACAGTGATATCCATAGGCAGGGTGTATCTAGTAGGACAGAAAATGTAGGTAACATCTCTTTGTGTTGTGCCCAAATATTATACTTAGTTCTGTTGCTCAGAATTCAAGGAGCAAGTTGAGAGATGAGAAAGAGGATTAGAGGTGAAACATAAAAAAACATTGGGGGATTGAGAATAGGTCTTGAAGATCTCAAGAAAAATCTTATTTGGCTTAACAAAGAACAGACAGAGCAAGCTTGTTGTTGTTGTTGGTTTGTTTTGGGTTTTTTTTTTCCCCACAAACACTTGTAGGAAGAATAGAAATTTCTTTAAAAGTTTCATTGGCTCTCCTTTGTGGCTGAATAAATACAGACCGTATATTTTTATCAATGTATTTATACACAAGTTGTTGGTTCTAGCTAGAAACTGGATTTCTCAGCAGATGCTGTAGTTAAAACACAAGTTAATTCAAGAGTGGTCTGTGTTACACTGGAAATCAGACTAAATGTTTCTGTACTGGTAATCTGTGATGTTTTGAGTAACATTCTGGCTGCTGGTTATAGATGTCCAGCTCAACTATTGCAGATTCCTTCTTTTCTTGACTGTAGATACAGGCAGGCTCTGGTAGCACCGCATAGTAGGTAGCCTGGATCCCTCCCTTGTGGTCTTGGATGCCATAATACTGGTAAGAGCAATGCTATTACAGTAAACACTGCATGTATGAAATAAATGTATGTTGTAATACAAAGAACAGTCTGAATACAGGGGGGAAGAAGATCCAAGAGCGTCTATGTGTTGTTCTTTAAGAAATATTTAGGGTTCCCCTTGGTTTAGTTGACTAATGGTTAAATCATGATAGTAAATCTTACGTTCATAAATGAAATGCAAATTAAAAATGCATGTGTTGGAAATGTTGATTAGTGACAGAGTTGCAGTATCCAGGTTTTTTTTTTTTCTGTACCTTAGTATTTTCCTTCTTTATCTTCTGTCTGTTTAGTTTTACTTGTTACAGCCTTTTTAGGAAATAAAATCCCAAATAATGATGCATAAATTTTGCTTTCATTGGTTGGAATAATGAAGGCCAAAGATTTTTCTTTGATTAATAACTTTTTGCAGTGTTTTCCTTTAAAATTCTTTGACAGTCTTTTCCCCCACTCAAAGTAGATGAAAAATGGCCAATTTGTTAAGTGACTGGTAAGGGAAGGAATTTTCCCCACTCCAACCCCATTTCGCTTTTATTTAAAAAAACAAACAAACAAACAAAAAAACACCTAAAAACAACCCACACTCACCCAATAACCTTCTTCCTAGTTCCTTTCCATCTAATAACTTTAAAGCAAAGTGTGAATACAAATACATCCTATGAAACAGGTAAACATAAGATAAAGGAGACAAAACTGAGATGGAGGGTAGGCAGATAGCTGACTGCCGTAGAAAAGATTCAAGCCCTTACCTGCACCACAGGTTTCCTGTTTGTTGCCTCTGTTTACATAACCAAACCAATACTTGTGCTGTGTAGCAGAGTCCTGATAGTTTTTATTGTCACCTGATGTTTTATTTTTCCTCTCTCCAACTATTTTTTTCTAATTCTGCAGCTAAATTGTAAACACGTGTTTCGTCCAGGATAGTCACGTACCCAAAGTCCAGCAAGCTTTAAAGCCTGAGCAGTCTGGAAGCTGTTTTACAACCTGGACAGACCCCTTGATGGATTGCAGCTCCTCCTTACAGTTTTGCAGGCTTTCTTCTTCTTAAAAAATAAACATATATGGGAACATCAAAAGAGGAGGAATTAGATCAGTCACCCCAGTTCTTTTCCTTTTTGTATTTTTCTAATTTTTGTCATCTTGGCTTTAACATGGCCTGTCTCCAGCTATTGGTATAAACATTCCACTGTCTTCCTAGCTTTGTGGTTTAGAAATGTAGGACAAAATTCATACAATTTTTCCCTTCCATTCCCTTTTTCTATTCACTACTATCGTAGACATTCTTGAGAGCTATCCCTGTTTTGCTTATAGTTCTGGATTCACACATAGAATATCATACCTCCAAAAAGAGATTTTCTCAGTGTCACAGTCCTCTGTGCTTTCACTTGAAGAGGTGTTCAAACATACATGAAGGACCAAAAGGGCTGTACCAAACACGTACTATGTATTTTGAATGGGTTTTATGCTTTAACTTGCTAGTTTATTTTGTTTTGTTTCTTTGCTGTGACTTCCTTCCTCCTGTCTGCTTGATTTTAGCCAGAAGCAGAAATACATAGTGCTTACACACAAAAAAATCAGGAAATATTTCAGTTTTTGCTAAGGATCCTAAAAAGCCTCAGCAAATAGCCACATCTCTTTTTTCTGAAACCTAAAAAAAAAAAAAAAATAGTGGCTTCTACTTCTGAAAATAGGTCTTTTCTAAAATACATGGCATCCTGTGGCGAGGAGGGGGACCAAGTGTTTTAAAATAGTTTGTTTTCCTGGGAAAAAGCTGCAAGCAGTTTGTATCACAGAAAAAAAA
>JMFS01068585.1:0-30455 GCA_000699545.1 Podiceps cristatus | reverse complement strand
ACTTGGCCATGATGGTGGTTCCTGATCCCCCCCGTGCGATGCAGCCTGGCTCCGGTCCAGGAGGGGTGCAAGCCTCCAGCTCTCCTTCCTCAGCCTCCCCCTCGCCTCTCCCCTTGGACACCCCCCGGCACATTGCGTTGCACGGGACGGTCGCAATCTCAAGTTGCAATCTCTACTCTCCTGTCGGGTGTGTGTTTGCAAAGCGGAAGGTGGCGATGCTTTGTCATCCTCACTGCCAGCCTGGCTGCATCCCCTCAGTCCACAGCAACATGTACGGCGTCAGGCTCAAGACCGTAGGTATCAGTACCAAAGCTCAAGACCGTAGGTACCAGTACCAAAATCACCGCCACTCTTCCCACAGTGCTTTGAGATCTTCTGAGAAAACAGTGCAAGACATATTCCCCACCCCCCACCCCACCCCATTTCTGGGGTAATTAGTCCCTGTGAGTTAATTTCCCAGCCGTCGGGACCAGCAGATGGATTGCAGACCTTCATCGCCCGCACCGGATGAGGATCCTGTCACAGCGCCGTGCTCTCAGCTCCAGAACACGCAGCATGTTTGCCTCTGATTAGGACTGCTCTTGCTTTCCAGCTTTCTGTCACCACGCTATTGTTTTATAACTTGATACCTAATTTATTTTAATGACAACAAATAATTTGGCAAGTGCTCTCCATCCTTGTTCTGGCAAAATTCTGCTCTAAGATTGATAAAGCTGTTAAGTGGGGCGGTGGTGGTGTTTTGTGCTGTTGATATGGAGCTGGGGGTTTTTTTGGTAGAAACCTAAAAACATCAAGGAAATCTTTGAAAAATTACTGTTGATACCCCTGCCTTTCCTTCAGAGCTGATAATCAGAGGAGAAGCTGCCATGTCAAAAGAGCGTATTGACAAAGGGACGGGTAACACGCATAGCTGAGCCCGGCGGGGCTGGGAGCCCGCAGCATCCCTCTTCCTCCCCAGAATGATAATGTCATCCTTTTGCTCTCTGCTCACCAAAGAGCCGGGCTGCTCCCTGCCCTTAGCAATCTGTCCAGGAGGCAAATCCTTCCTCCCAAAGCGAGACCAGCTGCAATCCTTGTCCTTAAGAGGCTGGTGCATCCCTTAGAGGGATTTCCAGGGGGTCTTCCCAACTCCAGCAAAGTTAGAGGGTGATGCACAAGCTTGGCAGACGGGGTCTGGGTGGATCAAGGTGAAAATTGGTAACAAAATCAGCAGTCATTTCTGCAAGCACACCCTGAAGCTCAGTTGGTGCCTCAGCAACAGGTTTGGCCTCGAGGCCCTGAAACCGCTGCCCAGCAAACCACTGAGTTGTCCATTTCTGCAAACAGGATTGACTGCCAACAGCTTCCCCTCCGTGCAGCGTTGTATTCGGAGCCCTTCTGCGTATGGGTGCCTCCGCGGCAGGGCTGCAAGGAGGAGGCTGTTATCCTCCTCTACCCCATCAGCCTTGCTCCCACTGACTCATCCCGGGACATGGAAGCGACTCCGGGATTAAATTCAGCTCCCTACAAAAGACTGGCATTAATGCATGCTGCAGGCAGCAGTAGCCTTTGGGGTCTCCATGGGTCAGGCAAGACCAGAGCCCTGGAGGGGGCAGAAATAATGTTTGTAAGTGTTTTTCTCTCCTTCCTATGTGAGACACAGCTCCGAACTTATCCTGCCTGACCTCTGGGCCCTACCAGTTTGTTCAGCGTGCAGATAGACTGATGGTCTGCAGAGATTCCCTCTCATGGAAAAACACACTCCTTATTTCTTCTGGGGTCCTGGGGAAGCTCTAGTCTTACTTCGTATTCCGATAAGTAAAAACAAAGAGCCAAAGTGGAGCAAAACCAGATGCATTAATTAAACAAACACAAACTCTACGGTCCCTGCATGTCCCCAATGCGAGGTTGGCTCTGATTTATCAAGACGCATTTGGCTTGCGAAGAATGAGGCCAAATGTCTGAACATCTACAGCTCGCTGCTCACGGGAGCCCACAACACTTAGCTTTTCTGTGCTGGCTCGTGGGCCGCGGGAAGCCGGCTGCCCATGAAACAACCCCTCGTTGTCCTCACTGGTATGCGAGCCCACGGCCAGCGACCCGAGTGGGACACACAGATGGCACTGCCACCCAGCAGAAACCAGCTTCTTTGCAAAGAACAACGCCTCTGTGGCATTTCTTTTCTGTAGCTCTAAAAATAAAGTGACCAATAAATGGGAAGGGACACGCGAACCGAGGACCACAGCGTGGGGAGCAGGAGGTGGGAGGGTGAAGGGGCGCAGTGCCTGGAGATCTGGCTCTGGGATTCACAGTCTGTTGCTTTAAAATTCAAAAATATATCCTTGGGGGACACTGGAAGGCGATGAATACTAAGGAAAGGATGAATCGCGGGCCAATGATAAGAGTCATTATTAAGTCAATCTCCTGCTGAGGCCAAAAAGAGTTCACTCCTTTGTATTATTAAGTCTTCCAGTATTACAAGAGATTGCTGCAACGGGGAGCAGCCCTTCTCTCCATGCCCACTGGGAGAGTCCAGAAATGCTGGGTTACACCGCAGCAAAGGAGTTTCAAGTAAGTTAGAAAAACGATTCTAGCTGGAAGGAGTTAAGCACTGGGAGAAACTGCCTGGGCTCGACACAGAAGCCCGCTCAGACCAGGTTTGACCCACGGCTGCCAGGCACCGCTCGAGAGCTGCTGCTCCAGCCCAGGGTGGGAGGATGGAGGGGACGACCCCCACGGGTGCCTCCCGGCCTTGTTGTCCGTCAGTCAATGGCAGTAGCGTACGGTCTGTCGAGTGACGCTTGTTGCGGAGCTTCTTGGCGCAGCAGATGTGTCTGTCTGTTGTTACTAGCACCGGATTGCCATCACTGGCCTCTGGCGTGCGGTTTCCTTCCCCAGGGTTAACCCTTGTTTAAATCATACGTCTCATACGTCCGGAATCCGCTCAGGCGCTGCAGTGCCTTGGTCTAGAGGCCTAAATTGTGCCTTATTTGTAAGCCAATAATGCAATGTTCAGGGGCCGCCATCTAAGTCTGGGATTTGTTGTGCAAGCGCTGAAATGTGCAGCGGAGCCTAAGATCAAAATACCACAACAAGCTGGAAAGCCGCTCTCTCCGTTGGCAGTGCCCAAGGCGGGGGGGAGATGTCTTTCGATGAGGGCTAGGGGTAAATTCGCGGGATCAATGAGGCTCCTCCCCCTGCCCCTGCCACTGCTGCCTGGAGGAACTCAGAGATGACTTGGGCGGTAAAAAGATTGACTACCACCTCCAGTTCTTGCTGCATGAAATTGGTGGTTGTTTCTGCTAAGAACTGGGCTTCCAGTTGTGGGGTTCCTCCCCCTGCCCCTGCCACTGCTGCCTGGAGGAACTCAGAGATGACTTGGGCGGTAAAAAGATTGACTACCACCTCCAGTTCTTGCTGCATGAAATTGGTGGTTGTTTCTGCTAAGAACTGGGCTTCCAGTTGTGGGGTTTTTTTTGTTGTTGGTTTTCTTTTTTTTTTTTTTCTTCCTAACAGCAATTGACTTGACTACCACCTCCGGTTCTTGCTGCATGAAATTGGTGGTTGTTTCTGCTAAGAACTGGGCTTCCAGTTGTGGGGTTTTTTTTGTTGTTGGTTTTTTTTTTTTTTTCTTCCTAACACAGCTGCAATTGAATCTATTGTTAAGGTGACAGTTCATATTTAAATACATACTGATAATTGGGAAGGCTCTGATCATTGCATACATTTTGCATTTGAACTTCAGTGATTTCTGATCCTGCTTACTCTCTCAAGCATGCTATACTTGTGGTTTATTCACAGGCAGAGCTAATAATTGCAGTTTCATATGGAAGGGAAGGCATCAGAACTCAGTAATGAGTATTTGATGGAAGGAGAATATCAGTAAGACAGAGGTCATAAAAATACCATACACAAACCCAGCTGTTCATCCACTTCCTCCATTGCTCATCATTGCAATGTCTGCTGGCTGAATTATTTCCTTTCTGTTTAAAGGAAGAGAAACAACCAGGCAATCGAAAAGAAATTAAGCCCTCAAGTGAATGCAAAAAGTTCCCAACCAAAAGAGCATTTTTTTTCTCACAAGTGCAGCCCTAAGTTGAGTTACGCTGGCGGATGGTGCAGAGAAGCTGGTGTTTGAGAGAGTGGAAAAATATAGACCATGTCTAATTGCAACTGTTTTGTCTGCTCGGGCTTATAGCAAATTGAGATGTTTTCAAGCAAAAGGTTCTGTTACCCTAATAAGGTAAGTCATAATTAGGTGGGGTCTTCTTCAATTAGCTCCAAACTTAACTTGACCTCTAGGTGGTTAATTAGGGACTGTCACCCCGGTGAGGTTCCTGTGAAGTTGTTTTTAGCTGCACCTGAGATGGCTGCGAACCTGCAGCCCAGCCTGCTTGGTGCAGAGGGGGTTTGGGGATGTGCTACCGCTCCCTCAGGGGCTGCTCGTGCTGGAGCGGCATTTCCCACGCTGCTGGCCGCAGGGATGCTGCGGGTACAGCCCCAAGGCCCCAGTTGGGGCGGGCGTGCTCCTGGGCTCAGGGCGAGGGAAGACCAGTCCCAAGGTCAGGTGGGTACGTAACCTTCCCTCTGGCTCTACCCCAATGGCCTTTTTTACCTCTGCCAAACCTGGGGGTTAGGCAGGGATGAACGCGCCGTCCATCCCTTCTTCCTCCTCCTTCTGCTCTGCGGCCAGGGATTTCCACGCTGCTCCTTGGGCGAGGGGTGGTTTGGAGTCCCCTGAACAGCCACCAGGAAGGAAGACAATAACGATTTTAAATGAAAATAGTTACAAGTGGGGAGTCACCGTGCCGAGACATAATTCATTTCAGACTGCCTGTCTTGCAGCTATTTGCCAATTCCTTCAGCATGTAATCTTCCCATTTCCTACAGGCGAACTCTTTTTTGTACACTTATAATTAAGTGTGTTTTTTTTCTTCTCTCTCTCGCTAACCTCAGGCTCCAGGCTTGCAGCTTCCGAAAGTAGCTCATGTCCCATTAATTTTATTTTTTTTTTTTTTTATTACCCTATTCTGCAGGGGAGAGGGGGGTTGGGGAAGGAGATTATGTAGAGAATCGGAGGGAAATGTTTTGGCTGCAGTGTCCTGGAGCAGTTCGGGAAGGAGATGGGAGCCAAGGGAGCGGTTGCAAAGGGTCAGGGGCCACTTGGGCTGGGATGTGCCCGGTGGCACCAGGGAGGAGTGGGTGGCTGGAGGTGGGAGAGAGCTTCGCCATGGGAATGGCGAGTCTCGAGGAGGCTCTCCGCTGCACAGCTGACTGCTTGACTTCGCCGAGCAAAAACCTCGAGCAGAGGCGGTTTCCCCTTTATTGCTTTGGGGATTTGACATGATTACATACATTAACTTGTGGCTTTTCTCTTGTAATTGCTGGTTACTTCCTATAAATGTGTTTGTGTGGATATACGCACTCACATGCATATAAATGTATATATGAATGCCTATCTATATGCATGCATATACATATATGCCCACACATACACGGATGTGTCTGTTTATAGGTACAGAAGTATACGTAATATTCTTTAAGATCATCAAGCCCAACCATATTATTGGACTTATCAGACCTTAACGCAGGTCCCGTTGTACACGAGCTACAGGGACTTGGAGAATATGCCCTGGGTGGTCTGGGAAATGGAACTGTATTTATCTGCCTATTTCTTATCTATTTGTTTTAGCATCTGAGCTCCACATTTGCAGGGCCCTGAGTAATGGATAAAGTCACGATCGTTGTCTCGTGGGTGCCTGGGCAGAGAGAAGGGATGAAGGCTCAAACAATCCTCGTTTCCTGAGTTGCAGCAGCAGGAACTGGTGCCCGAGCTTCCCCTGGTTTGTATATGAGGTGGTGTGGGATGCATGCCAGGTTACGAAGAATCGGGATTTTCAAGATTTGAAGGTAATTGCCTCTGGTTTGTATCCAGAGAGCATTTCTTTAGTTTCATAAAACACATATTGTAGGAGGTGCGAGAGAAATTATGAGTTGGTCTGTTATGGAGGAAGAGGACCATGTTTAGGCAATGCTGGTTGTATAGCAACCCGAAAGGGGGAATTAAAACACGTATGTATGGCTGGGCTGGGGCGAGAAGATACCCGCTTGGCTCAGTGCAGGTACCAAGGATGAGGCGCTTGGCCCCCAGTTACGCATGAAGGAAAGAGGCCAGTTTTGCTCTGTTTTCTTTGCCCTACTCAATGTTATGCAAATCAGAAGGGTATTTTGTATGAAAATAAAAATGAAAATATGATTATCTTCTGATTCAATAAAGTCCCACTGTCTGATGTATCCTGAAGACGGAGAGGAGATGCAACAGGAGAATTACTAGCTCCTTGTTCAAATTTGTTTGCACTCTTTTTGTATAATATGAATCCCATTCTTCAGGGGTTCTACAGATCATCCACACGGGCAAGAAAGGATTCATTTCTGACCATTGTAGCATGTTTTAGCTTCCAGTTTTAAGATTTTTTTTTTCTTTCTTTTCTTACTTTTTTAAAAAATTATTTATTTATTTCCTCTGAAACAGTGGAAATTGGCCACAGCTAGAAACAGGATGCTGAGCAAAGCACTTATGCTCCTAATGGTATTAAAATCTCTTGGATGCCTGGTGGATAGATCATTCCTCCATGCTCTGGGTTAAATAAACTGCCTGATTTAGGGTGCAGAAATGACTTCTCTCAGGTCAGAAGGGCGAGGACTTTGGAGCATGCATAGGATCACTGCGGATTTCCCCCAG
Organism: Podiceps cristatus; assembly: GCA_000699545.1. Lineage (NCBI taxonomy): Eukaryota > Metazoa > Chordata > Aves > Podicipediformes > Podicipedidae > Podiceps > Podiceps cristatus. Next base: position 23,734 of record JMFS01068585.1, on the reverse strand, counting down.
CAAATTCCATGCTGTTGCAGGAAACTTGACATTAGTGATGCTCTTGCACATTACAATGGTGGGTTTGTGTGTTATAAGGTGTTGGGAGGTTTCTGTGATAGCAATGGGAGATGTGGGGAGTGGGTGTCCTGTGAAACTCCCCGGACTAAATGCCTCTTGTTTTCCTGAAAAATCAAGGAACTGGTGTGGATGTCAAGTCTGATCCATTGGCGTCCTGTGCTCCCAAAGCCTTTCTTCCTAAGCGACCCCCTTGACTTTACTCCAGCATGACAAAGAAGGGTTTCCTGACCATCCCTTTCCCGATTTTCCCTAAATTCCGCACCTGACGGTGCCTCCCGCTCCACCGGTGCTCTGCCCGGCTCACCGTTCTGCACCAAACTCCGTTTCCCCCAGCAAACCTCAGTGACGTTACGCAGCAGATCACAGTAACACCTCAATTTGAGCTGTTCGGGTCTGCAGGGTGATTTAACTACTGCTAACTGAGAGTATCGTAGCTGGCATTGGTGCAGAGATAACTCATCAGACAAAATATCAACCTGGCTGCACCAGAGCCTTTGCCATTTGCCTCGTGATAAAGAAACTTATCAGCTAATTACAGCTGGGCTTGGAGCCCTTCAAAGAACTTGCAGGGTTTTTTCCTCCCCTGCTCTTAAGAAAAAGTAGTAAAAAGGACAATTCAGGCTAGAGTTGAATGAAAACCCACAGATCTCCCAATTTAATCTGTGTCACAGGATCTCTTGTTCCCTGTGCAGCAACAGACCCTTCGGGGACTGGCTGAGGCTCGTACCACGGCACGGCTTGGCTCCGGCGAGGTTTTGACAGGCTCCAAGGATTAGCCAGCAAAGTTTGCCTTGGGGAGCTATTGCCACAGAGCAGAGCGCAGCGGCTCCTTCTGTTCGTCATCTTTTTGCAAGAAAAGCGGCACTGGCTGATCACAGACCCCGTGCCATGGTATGGCTTCAGAGGCAACGGCTTCACAGCTGGAAGGAGCCATCATCCGATGATCTGTAAAATGAAACCCCTTGCAACGCACGGCAGTGCGCTTCTGGAGGGGGTTCTGCACGGGATTACGGTCACCGTGGCTTCAGTCACCCAGAGAAGGTACCTGGCTGCCACCAAGGAGAGTCCCGCGCTGACGGCTGCTCGATGTGCTCCCCGAGCGAAGAGCAACGTTCATATGAAACACTGGGATATAGCAGGTAGTGAGGTAGAGAATCACAAACCTGCCGAAGCTTTTTGGTGTCCAAAACCCGTTAAAACTTATTAAAACGATTGCAGATTTCACATTTGTCTCTGCTAAGTGACTTACAAGATACAAGCTTTCGTTTGGGTGGTCTTTTCCTCTGGTATCTCATCTCGCCCCGTCACTCTGCTTCACCCCATTGAGCTGCAACAGAAACCTGGGACTGCAAATCGTTTCTCTAATACAGAGCGTGGGGACTGGTTAGCTTTTTTTTTTTTTTTTTTTTTTTTTTTTTATCTTATTGATACCAGTCTTGGAACAGGGACAATCCCATCTTCCAGGAATCTCAGCTCAAAATCACAGCCTGTTTCCCAAGCAGTTTTTCCACCCTGGGAACTAAGGCTAATCACAGCCTTTGCAACCCACCCGCTTCTCACCGCCGTCCTGCCCGATAATCTCTGCTCAGCTGCACAGGACCCCGCGCGGGCAGCAGGACAGGCCGTTTCCTTCTGCTGAGGCCAGTATTGCCACCGGATAGCCCAACAGTCGAACAAAACTTAAAGAAAACGTAATCAAAGGTATTTTAATGCAATTCCACAGAACAAACTATGCTTGGATACAGCATTACATTTCAGTTGCCCTGTCTCTAGCAGGACAGAAGGCCTTTTAGTACTTAAAGGAGGCTTATAAGAGAGATGGGGACAGACTTTTTAGTAGGGCCTGTAGTGATAGGTCAAGGGGTAATAGTTTGAAACTAAAAGAAGGTAGATTCAGACTAAATGTGAGGAAGAAAAATTTTACGGTGAAGGTGGTGGGTGAAGCACTAGGGGAGGTGTTGGCCGTGGAAGTGGTAGATGCCCCATCCCTGAAAACATTCAAGGTCAGGCTGGACAGGGTGACATTGGAAGGGGCCAGCAATGGGCAACAAAAAAGCCTGAAGATGTGAAAAGACTTAAAATCATGGTATAGTTTGGGTTTTAAGGGACCTTTAAAGCCCATCTAGTCCAACCCCCCTGCAATGAGCAGGAACATCTTCTACTAGACCAGGTTGCTTAGAGGTTGTGTAGTTTGGAGAGGAGAAAAGTAAACGGTGTCTTGAAGTGTATGTACAAAGCATGGAAAGAAGAGACTCCTGCGGGCTTGCAGACTCCCAATATTCGATGGGGAGCTGCATGCGGGTAAGGAGCTCCAGTGCCAGAGAGCAAAATGCAGCCGGCGAGTGGCTTCTCCCACAGCCCAGCACATGCTTAAACTCCTGAACTGCAAGCAATTTTCATGGCGTGGTGTAATCTATCCACCCCAGCCTTGCTAGGATGACATGCAGAGACAGAATAATTTTCTCCAGTTCAAGAAAACAGCAAAGTGCTGCTTACACTGACACATTAACGCTTAAATCCCTTCATTCCTACAGAATGAAATGGACACCGATAATTATTAATGGACAATAAACTTTCAGACTGGAAAGGCAAAAATTCATCTGGCCATGGACAGACCAGTATTTACAAATATGTCAGCCCAATGGAAAAATTCTGCTGAAATCGTATTACTTACCGGTATTTTTTTTAGTAAATGTTCTTGAATGTTCTTTTAAGGAATTTTGTTTTAGGGCAAAGCCTGCTCTGCTTATGTCAGGGAAGTTCTGGGTATCAAAGGGTCAACAGAAGTTGGTTTTGGCTGCTGCTTCTTCATGGCACTTGAAATATACTGATTGAAATAACGTTCTAAGATGACTTGGGAATTCACTGAAATAGCAATTTTCAAGTAAAAATGGTGATTTTCCCAGCTTTCCAAATTACTTGGTAATAAATAAAACTTTTTAATTAGGATTTTTAAGTTTTGTTGTAATGTTGCTAAACACATCCATTTAGTAGTTTCTCTACCATTTATTTATTTGTAGTCACTTTGACTTTTTTTTTTTTTTTTTTTTTTTTTTAATTATTTGGGGATTAAAAAACCCCACTTTGAAATACTGGAATTTCCAGTAAATTGAAATTCTATTTTTGAGTCATTTTGGCCAATAACTGCACATGTAACAAGCCTGTGATGGTGTACAATTATCATACTCTGCTCATGGGCTTGTCCCCCTGGGTTTGTGTGGAGTCCGGTCTGGAGTTTGGTCCCTAGGAGCTAATTCCTTGCAGTGCAATCCACTCAGCCCCGTTATTCCAGTAACGGGTGGAAAAGTGTCGACAGCGGTGGCAGATATAGGTGGTCTTTGGGTGGGACTGTTTAAGGGTCGTTCCAGCAAATTACGGACCATCAGCAAATGGCTTGGTCAATGTTTCCATGGTTGCATGACAATAAAGTCGTGGAATAAACTGAGGATTCTGGTCTCCGCCGTTAGGGATATTTCAAGGTCAGGTAATTGCTTGAGTTATACTTAATTGCTGAACTGCTTTTCCTGCAGCTGACACATTTCGGGCCACCACCGTGCACCCGGGAGATGCCCTCACCAGCTGTTAGACAGGGAATTGAGAAGGACGTTTACCATGGCCCGGACTCGCTGCCTTCCTAGGAAGGAAAAAAGAGTTTTTTTGGATGGATGCCAGCGAGGTACTCTTCCCTCAGTTCTCCACTCAAGGGTGGCTGGTGACCAGGCCTGACCCGTTCTGCACTTTGCTGACAGATAGTTACGGACAGCAAAGGCGGCAGATGGCTGAGAAGGGAAAACCTTTTGCAGCGTGGGATTAGTGTCCTCTGGCCAGCCGACTGTTTGTGCATACTTTATTCAGACAACTTTGAAATGTAAGATAATTTATGTGTTCAATGGACCAGAACTGACTCTGGGAGCCTTAAAGGTCTTCCATCATCCTGAGAATGAAATAGCTGATGCAGACACTAGAAATGACTATTTGTCCAGAAACCTCTGCTGCCGGTTGACACTGCATCTGAAAATTTTGGATAAATTTAACACCGCTGAGGTCCTACCTTCCTCCTCCCCTCCTCATCAAAGCCCTCTGCACGAGTCTGCATAGCTGGACTTGGACCAGTTAAAAAAAAACTTGCTGTGTTACTCCTAGGGAGGTTGTTCTGGTGTTTCCCTTGCTTGCTTCCAAAAGTCAAACCAGGTCTGAATTTTCCTGAGAAAACCTATTCTTGTGAGATATCCATCTGACTTCTCTAGGATCTAGACGGCTGAAAGGAGAGCCAGAGAGGCGGACGGACCCTTGGGTGCTCCTGCAAATCAACCTCATTCCAAAGAGTGAGCCAACCTGGTGAAAGCTGTCACTTCTCTAGTGTATTTTTTAAAAATCCACGTGATTTTATGTCATTGCAGCAGCACCTCGGAGGAACACCCCAAACCCCAGGGATCTCTTACACTAAGCATTTAAAATTCAGCTCCAGCATAAGGCTAGACGTGAAGAGCTCAGCCCACGTAGGAGCCAGAGCAACCTCCTGGGGTGTGTGTTACAAGAGCCTCCCATCTTTGCCAACCCGCAGAGGTCACGAGCCGTCACAGCCAGCAGCTGCAGAGCCTGTGCTCTTTGGTTCAAGCTGTTACAGCTTTTAACTGAGGGCTGGATTTACCAGGGATGAGAAAATGAGCTTTAGCTCTCCCATTAACTGTATCTTCTTGCTCCCTTGGCAGCTTGCGCAGTCAGCTGCTGCCCACCGGCTCCACTGGGGAGCAGCCACAGTGCCAGGACTATGATTTTTCTGTAATTCTGTAGCACTGTCGAGCCCCACCGCACTGGATCCTGCGGCTGAAGGGGCTGTCTGCGTGCTGATACCCCACTAAAAGCAATGGTGGGATATTCCGCAAGGCTGAGCTCTTCCCACTGTCCTCAGCATCGTGCAGTCCTGGCAGTGAGGCAGGCTCCTCCGGGGCAGAGCTTAGCCCGTGAAGGTAGGACCTGCATCCTCCCCATCCCACCCTGCCCTCTGAGGATCAGGTACGTCAGGTACTTTGGCTCCTTGCGCTCCTCCCGTCTCTGCTAGCGAAGGAGCTACGTTATGATGAGGAGGTTTCAGCAGGGCTTCTGCAGGGAAAGGCTGGGTGCTGCTGGTTGTTTTGGCCCTGTAGCACCTAAATCACGACCTGATTTCTGCTTCATACCCTGGAGTTTCCGAAAATGGAGAAGAAATAGCACATGTAAAAGGTGGGTGCATAGTCCTGGCTGCTGGGGTCCGAGCCTCAGCTGACCTAAGGTAAGCACTGCGGGAAGACCCTTTTTATACGAATCAGCAGTGGCTTGAAAGGCAAGCACTGGGACCAGTCCGTTCCCATCACTGCCGACGGCAAAGGTTTGCTGGTTTCCGTAGGCTACGATCACACTTTGATGCGCGTAACTTCTTTCAATACCATGTGTTTTGAATTTCAGCTTTTGCACTCAAGCTTCTTCTCTCTGCTTCAACCTCCACCCCACAAACACTCAAGAAAGATAAAACAAAAATAACAAGAATGGATTAAGTCAGTTCCTTTGGCTGTGCGGTACTCGAGTCCTAGCAAACAGTTGATGCCTGTGTACTTCTGCCATTCCTTCATTAACTCAGGTTATCGATCGGTTTCCTCGAGGAAAGCAGCCTGGAAGAGAGATACAAGCTGGTACGGAGGGAGAACCGGGATAAGAGCAGTGATGGGGGACTCCCAGGTCCTTTCCCCAAAGCCAGAGCTAAATGTCTCTGTTCTTCGCTCAGGAATGGATTCCTCCACGGGAGCCTCCTGACGGGCAGTTGTCGTGGTAAAGAGATGGGATGAAAACAAATTTCTGTTTGTCTCTGATATGTTCTCCTCCTTCTGTGTCTTCCTCATGTGGCTATAACCCAACCAGCCCCCAAATAACTGACCTGGAAATGGCATTTTCCACGCGGACAGGCTGTCGGCACCTGATTCCCCCCCCCGCCTGCAGTCTGCTCTGCCGTGGCCACTGTAGGTGACGGATGAGTTCTGTCTCCCCGGTTGGCATCTCTCTGCTGACTTGCCATGTCCTGGCTGCAGCTCAGCTCTTCCATTTGCCTCCAGTTTGGTTTCCCTGCAGCGTCGGAGCGGGTGCTGCTGCAGGGATGCCCTCACTTTGGGGATTTTCCTCCTTGCTTTGCAGAACCGGATGGGCTCTGGTCTTTGGTTTATCCCCTTGACTCCCTGACCCCACCAGCCTCCTCTGCTACAGCTTTCCTGGGTGCTCCTTGAGTCCCTCCTAGTCCCCAAAGTTTTTTGGACTGTTCTTCTCCTTGGCTTTTTCTTGTGGCCTCTGAGGCCTCCTTGGCTCTTCTCTTGCAGTGGTTCCCACCACACTTCCCGCTGCCCGGCCCCTCTGGACACGCTCGGCCCGGATGCATCTCCAGCCCTTCTGACATCAGGATGAAGCAGAGGTAGCTCCCTCCAGCTGGCATCTCCAGTGTTAATCCAGCCCAGAAAAAGGGGATGATTTTTTTTTTTTTTTGAGAATCTTTTGGCCTTTTTTTTTTTTTTCTTGTTTTGGTTTTTGTTGAGCTGTTAACTGACATCTGAATGGGAGATATGAATATAGAAATTATTCTTTGCTGAAAGCTGCAGAAAAGCCACAACCCTCAGATCAAACAAGTTTTTGTGCCACAGCAAAATTAAATCCTTGTGATTTCCATATTCTTCAGTCAACAGGCTGGCGCCCAAATCGTTGCCATAGCTACTTAAGTACAGGCTGTCAGGAGCAGGGGAGGGAGCGGGAGACACGCTGTCCGAGGGTTAAGTAGCTGTTTAATTATTCAACCCAATATCTGGCAAGCACTCCAGATTGACAAAGGGGGGTCTCCTGTGATCTCCGGCTGGATAGATCACTTTAACCCCTTCTCCTCCTCCCCGTGCGCTGCCCGCCACATGCCCTGGTGAAAGGAAGGGAAAAGTGGATTTACTTTGCTTTGCTTTTCTTTCCCTCATCCCCCGTTGCTTATTTTCCTCTGTCAAACTTGCTGGAGACTCTGCGCCAGTCAGTGAATCTGCTGGCTCAGCGATTTATGAGATGGGGTAACACCCCTTCGGATACCTGTGCCCATCCCCAGGCCGTGCCTCAGTTTCCCACCTCCCGAGCCGCAGGGGTGGTGATGCTGCATGGCAGGAGCCTTTGCCACAGAGACCCTGGTGTGTCGCCTCTTCCCAGGCTGCCCCGTTTCTGGGCAGGGGGAGGTTTTCTCGCACGAGGGAGGCAGCAGCACCAGGAACGTGCCGTGACCATGGCCTTGGGCATTCATCCTCCCAAGGCACTTGGGGAGCTTGGCACGAGGGCGCTGGAGAAGTGCAAAGTACAGCTGCAAAGTACAGTTGCACAACGCTGGCTGAGCAGGAGAGGATGATGTTAGCTGCCTCGAGAACCTCCCCGTGATGGTTTTTCTCAATTTTGCATGTACGGCATATTGGAAACATAGGGTTTTTTTTTTTTTTTTTTTTTTTTTTTTTTTTTTTTAATGGAGCAAAACAGTGAAAATACTTGGAAAAAACCCAACTATGCTGGTCAAGACTCCCTCATTAAGGCAAGTTGTGTTTTCAGATGCCTTCCTCTCTTTTCAGCTCTCCCTTACTATTTAACTCCAGCGAAACCCAGGCGCTCTCTCATACAAACTCGAAGGCTTTTTCTTTCTGGAAATCTTATTAAAAGCATTGCCTGACCAAGCTCCTTTGCCAAGCTGATTATTGTGTTGTCCTGTGATGTGAAAACATTGGGGGTAAGGTAAGGTAACAGTGCAAAATCCACCACTTAATCATTGCTGGACATGAAAAACTGCTTTGGTTATCAAAGAATTATGTTGAAAGTGGACGCTGATAGCCCCGGGGGGTCCAGCTACCTGGCTGGTGCCAACAAAAAGAGACAGATTAATGAGGTCTACAGCCAGTTGCTTCTGTACTCTTTTCTTAACCTTTATTTTCCAGAGACTTCCAGACAGATAAAGGACAGCGCCTGGTTAATCATTTATCCATCTGCATGCACTGCCTCTATTTTCATATTCTTCTCTGGCCTCAGAGGAAAAATTAACATATTTATTTTCTGATTTCTCCCCCATGATCCTATGGAAGCAATTTTGGTCGCAATAGGAAGTCATCTCCCATCCAATTCAGTCAAAAAAAAAAAAAACAAACCAAAAACCAAACAAACCAAAAGGAAGCGCACTAGAGTGATTGGAAAGGTCTGCTGGGGAGAGGGTGCTCCAGCCGGCCCTGGCCTGCCTTGAAAAGTTTTCTGCTCCAGAGTATTTTTAGCTACTGTCACAGAGTGATTTCCTTGCTGATCTGCTTGAGGTTCGTGTTGCATTGCTGAAAAGCTCACTTGCTCCAGTGCAGACCTCCAAGCTAGCGAGCTTCTGACCGCAGATTTTCATCTGGATGGTTTTCTATTGTCATGGGCCAAATAGTGAAGGCTTTTCTCAGCCTTTTTGCCGACCAAAGTCCCATCGGATCGGTGGCCTGACTCATCTCTAAGCACTTTCTCCAAAGCCCCTTGCTCTGTCAGAGGCTCCCCGCCACCCTGCTTTGCCCGGGGATGCTCTGACTCCCCGGCGATGGGCCGCCTCCAGCTCCCACCCTTTGGGCCCTTCTGCCACAGCCACGCGGGGCGCGGGACCCGCCTGGGGAGGGCAGAGATGCCCAGGCAGCTCTTCGGGCATGCCTGGCTGCTCGGACTGCGGTGGGTACCTGCAGCTCTCCTGCTCACCGACGTCAGCCCGTGCCTCAGTTTCCCCATCTTTACACTGCAGTGGCTTTTTCTTTCCTTTCTTTTGTTTGTTCTTTAAATTATATTTTGTAAATAATATTGGTCACAAAGCTGTGTGGCATTGCAACATTCCCTGTATAATATATCCTTCCTCTCTGTGCTTTCCTGAAAACCCATGTCCCATAATGATCACGAAACGTTCCAAGAAGAAATACCAAGAATTTCCTAGTAAATGTCTTGGCTTTTAATGTCTAGGTTTTTTGTTTTTCTATAAGTAATGAAAATGAAGCATCATTTAAAGTCCTTACTGAGTCTACTAAGCTGGGTTGGATTTCATTGCCTTCTGGTTTCTTGGGAAGGCTGACCAAGCTCTCTAATTTCAGTTCACGAGCCACCTTTGCCTTCTCTGTTGGGAAGAGAAAGATATTGGATATTTATGCATAAAATCTTATTCACCTGATGGTCTCGGTGGACATCAGGAATACAGTGTCCAGGGGAAGGGGCAGCGGACCGACCTCCTGGGCCATACTGGGGGATTGTGCAGTAACAGGGCGTTTCTTGGATTAGAGCGTGGTTAAATGGCAGGGATGGTTCATCTGGGTGCAGGTAACACGTATGCATCATCTCCAAGGGTCTCCTCATACCCACTTGTGCACTCTGTCACTCGCTGATTTGTCGGTGGCTTCTCTTTGGTTGAAACCCAGAAGTTAGTAACAGGTAAGTATGTTTCAGGGTGATTTATTTGACTTCAGCTGGGCTATGGCAGCTCTCCATTTATCTGCTTCATTTGGCCTCGTTCAAGGTTTCAATAAAATGACATTTTCATTCTGGCTGTTGGTGGCAGGAAGGGTGATGGGGCTGTGGTGAATGTTCACAGGTGGCAGGTCCATGCTCTTCGTGTACATCAGCAAAGGCTGAGCTACGGTGCTGGCACCCAGCGGTCACTTGATGTCGTGTTTTCCATTGCCAAAATGACTCTGGCTGTTGGGTGTTTTGATTTACTGCAGCCTATACTCGGAGCCGCGAAAAGCCTCAGTTGCAGAGATCGGGCAAGACTGCTAATGTCAGGAATCGGGTCCATTATGGCGTTTTCTTGAGCACTGAATTTGCTGAGAGCATCGGGCCCTGCACTCGCTCCAGTCCCAGCCCCAACGCCCACACGGTTTTCTGCACCAGAAGCCTGACCAGCACTTTGGCAGCATTTGAAGCCTTCCCAAGGTGAATGGGGGATTCCTGGCGGCATAACAACAGCCTGGGAGGTGACAAGCACGGCAATGGCTTCTTCCGCTGCCCCTGGTCAGCCGATGGGACCTCTGAGAAGGACAAGGTCTCACCTCTGCATCACTGTCACTTTGTCACTCGCCAGCTCCCTGCCTGGGAAGGGCAGGATTTTTCCTATGGCACATCAGGCTGCGAAGGCGCCTCTGCCAACTGCGCTCAAAATTTTTGGTCTGGAAAAAACGGCATCACTTTGACCAAGGAGGGGGGCAAAAAGCCCTTCTAATTTCGCAGGGGAAGCCAGACTAGCAGGCCTGCGAGCACGACAGCATGTGGCTGTGTGGAGATTAATTTGCTTAATTGTTGCACGCTGTTAGCAACAGTTACCATGTTTACCGGTTGAGTCAGTAATGCTTGTTAAAACTCTAATTTGAAGGGACCTCAAGTAATAAAAAACAGCCTTGGAATGGTCTTTCACATTAGCTACTGTTGCTTTGCTACGCAAACATAACACTGCCTTCTCCGCAGAGCCTTCTCCTGTTCTGGGCAATATCGATCCTTTATGGACAAGGCCTGTGGAACTTCACATTTAAAAAAATGTGACTTTTTTCCCCCAAAAACTGTTATTTCTGGATGCAGTGCATGGAGGCGATAGGAAATTGTGCCCCCGCCCATTGCCATGGCAATGCAGTCCCGGGGCTTGTGTCTCCCACCCTGCGTGGTGGAAGAGCCGGAGGCACTGTCGGGTTCTCTCTGTGGGAGTCTTTGCAAAATCAGCGGGAGGATTTCTCTGGCTCCAGGGGAGTGTCGCTTGTCCCTTAACGTCTCCTCAGATCTACCTTGCTCTCCGGAAGGATCTCACATCCATTTGATGAACATGGGTGGGGAGGGCACTTTCTTGCGTAAATGTTAAAAATGTAAATAGAGAACCTAACTGCTCTGTGACATGAATTTATCCCCCTCATCCTTCTTCCTACGGATGGGTCAATGAAGAGAGACTGCTGCTGCTGGTCTGCCATGACGCACCAGCGAGGGATGCTGAGGCAGCTGAGGACAGCGGTGTGGGTGCTCTTTCTGTTCTGAGTCTGCTTTGGTGAGCTCTTCCCCCTTTGCCATCTTGGTATGTAGGTGGGAAACAGACAGAAGTCGTTAAGCAAGGAACAGGTAACAAATCCAGTTTGAGTCTAATCACCTGACAGCCAATGGCTATAAAATTCAAGAGGGGAGTGAATGTATTTATGTATAATGAGACCTCACTGAGCTCCAGGACACAGGGTTTGTGATCCCAGTATTTCTGCGCAAATGCCTATTTCTAACTTGTTGGCACGTGTCCTCTTAATTGCCCGTTATCACTACATCTGTATTACTGGCATGCCATCTTGCTCTTTTCTTGGCATCACCTTGCTCTGACTCACAGAGTTAAGTCAGAGTTAAGATAGAAACTTGGGCTGATCTGGTATGGGAAGATGCAGGGGCTGTTATGACACTCTGTGAATCCGGGGCAGGCATAAGCATATACGTCAAGAAGTTATTCAGACCACTGTGTCTATAGGGCTGTGTGGCTCTGACTCCCTAAATAGCTACGGGAGACAGTCAGGGGCTGCAATCTCTTTCCTCCTTTCTACACGTGCTAGTTTAGTTGTTACACCTACATCTTAAACTGCCTTTAACCACAAAGGAAGTCAGAATCTTTCAGCCTTAGACACCACAGCCGGCGCTTAAATCCATTATTCACAGCAGAGTAACTGGGATTTTTGATAGCACGGAGGCAGGTACCCAGCAATCAGGAAAGAGAACAGTAGGGAGGGTGAAGCAGGAGAGGAGGAGGACTTGAAACAAGGAGATATGCTTAGAAATTTCCCCGGTGATGAAGAATGGCTCAGAGCAAAGGCAACGCCCCTGGAAGGGGCAGCATCCCTCCAATGCAGCACAGGGCAGTGCTCAGGTGTGCACCTTTTGTATCCGAATGACACTTGTTTGTGTGGGGCCAGCTGGGATCTGAGGGCTGGTTTTCAGTTGGGAAAACGACTTCTTGTATTGGATTGTCAGGGAGGCAGGAACTACATTAATAACCCCCCACAGACCTCGTAAAACCAGAGGGATGCTGCCAAAGGAAAAGGACTGAGCTTTACAGTCACAAGAAGAGTGGAGGAGGAATCAAAGCTTATGACGCAATTTTGTGTGAATAAGGTCAGAACATTTTGTTTTGGCTGCATGAGTGGAACTTTCACAATGGGACACAATGTTGAAATATTTTGACTATTTTTTTGGTAAAGGAGGTAAATCCCAGAATCCAACTGCTCTGTGATTCCCAGCTGAGCCAGGGTCTGAGTGAAATGATATAGTCCCGTGAGGTACGGGTGTAGTCAAACCATCATTCTCCGTTCAGCTTGGGCAGAAGAAATATTGATCCTGAATCCACTCTGCTCTCACAGGAGATTGTGTGCTTGTCCTTGAAGGCCACTCTGTTGTCATAGAATCATAGAACGGTTTGGGTTGGAAGGGACCTAAAAGATCATCTAGTTCCAACCCCCCTGCCATGAACAGGGACACCTTCCGCTAGACCAGGTTGCTCAAAGCTCCGTCCAACCTGGCCTTTTATTAGAAATGACGGAGCTGTACATTAATGTGCAGCCTCCTAATGCACCTGAAAGTCCTGCTCTGCCTTCAGCAAGGAATAAACTCCCACAGCCCCTCCGAAGAAGGTGAAGATGTATCTGAAATGCAGGACAGACAAATCCCAAACTCAGAGCTGCTCAGTGCTGAAGGGAAGAGCTTCTCTCACCCTTGTACCATGGCAGGAGACTAATGGAAGAAGTGAATCCGTCTCTTTACTTAACAGTATGACTTAATTTCAGGAGGGAAAAATGAGCTTATGAGGACTGCCAGTTTCCCTGTCACCTTCCCTCTTACTCCTCATGGACGTGGGAATGGGTAGGGGAGGGTTAGACTCATGCTGAAAGCGTTGGCCAGCTGAAGCAGGGAGGAGAGGCGAGGAATCTGCAACAGACCTTGTCCAGCAGCCACCAGCTTTCTCCTCGGAGAGAGGGTGAGCGAAGAAGGAGCCGCACACCCAGCCCCACAGCTCCTTCCCCCTCTGCCCAGCTTGGCCCAGCTCCATCCTACCCTTCATCTGGAGGGAGAGGAGAAGTGACAGTGTGACACCTCGTTGTTGCTCATCCTGGCGGCTATTTCTCATGTAGTGATTTAACATCGCGCTTTCCACTAAGTGCTTCATTAAATGTGCTTTAAGTCCTGCAGTGCCTCTTGCAGTTTGAGTTTGAGGTGGTGGGATGACAGGGAGGTTGAGACTTCACAGGAGGAAGTTTGGGTCAGAGCCTGAGCCGGTGCAAGTCCTCCTGGCTGTGAGGATTTCAACATCCCATGTCAGGGCCAAAGTTGGCAAGGGTCTTTTGAAGTGCAGATGTCTCGGAAAAGCAATGATACAGAGAATTCTGTTTAAATGATAGTAATAAAAGGAAAACAACTTTAGGAAATAGATGTAAACCATCCCTAATCACAACCAGGAAATCAACTTTGCTAGCGAGGGGCTAGACATGTGTCTAATCTGGGGCTCGGGGTAAGAACAGAAGAAACGTAGAAGGAATCAATTTTTACCATGTTATGCTGAGCCTCACACTGACAGACGCAAGCCAGCTGCCAGTGTCAACGCTTAAGGCATAACCTGACTGAACTGCTCTGTGCTTTGGGGCCAAGATCCACCGGCGGGACACCCACAGCTCCAGGGAGCTCCGTCTTCACGGGGATGAGAAGCAAACACGAGGGGCATTAGTGGCATGGTCTGCGTAGGCAAAGGATGTCCTGGATGTGATCATATTTGTGGATGTGGCCACTGGGAAATCTGCTGGAGGAACTTACTGGTTTGTCTCCCCTTGGTGGCATCTCGTTCAGTGACAACATTGAATTATGGCTTCTGGCTCTGGACCTCCCAGCTTCTAGCTCCCCAGCTTGACAGCGTTGCTCTTGTGCTTCTGCATCCTCTCATGCAAGAGCAATGCCAGTAAATGCAGGCAGTTTGACTCATTGCCTCTCTTCCCCTATTAATTCTTCCTCCTATAGGCCTTTCTGATCGCCAGAAAGAGCAGAAGGCAAGGAGAGCCCATCCAAGTTGGCCACTTTGGTTAATCAAACCTCCAGAAAGCGCCCAGAGGAGTACATTTCTGAGATACTGCTGTGATAGTTGAGAGAGATGCCAGTAACGTGGCAAAGTACCCAAAACAGGACACCTGAAGCATTCAAGCAGATACCACGGTTCAAAGAACCAATCTGGTCAAAAAAGTCTTCAAGATACTGTGCAGTGTAACAGCAACAACAACAAGCTTGTTCTGAAAACAGGGATCTAGTTCAAATATATTCTATACGGCTATATGCACTCACGCATATATAAATGTTGAGATCAGCACCGGATGGTGTTTTTTATTTAGTTTCACGCTTTGTTAACTTCTCTAAATTACATGGAACGTTCTCTCCCTTTTTTTTTTTTTTTTTTTAATACCCAAACTTCTGCCTGTTCCCAATTACAAAAAAAAAAAAAAGAAATAAAAAGACAGAGTCAAGTCTGTGAAACAAGCTGGCACCACAACGAAGTGGTCGTCAACTACACAATGCATCCTTCTTGCATGAAATTTCAGAGTCAAGCTGGAGGCTGGAGAGATGGAGGAGTTAAGGCACGTGGTCGTAGGCAGCAGAGGAAGACACAGACAAAGATAGAAAGAGGTCTTGAGTATTTCAAAAACTCTGAAGGAATTGTCAGAGATATTTTGATGGTAATCATCCCTGCCTTCTGGTTTGGTTACTTGGAGGATTTATACTGCTTTGGAAAAACAAAAAAAGTAAAATCTGCAGTGCCTTTTTTTTTTTTTTTTTTTTGGATAATTTGCGAAGTATTAATAGATAGAAACCAAAGCTTCAGGCTCTGTCAGAGGTTTACCTTGAACAGGAAAACTGCAGCTAACCAGGACCTTGAATGGCTCAGGACATGCGGTTTGTTCTGCTTTTGTGTCTTTATCCAGCGTTCAAGGTTGCTTTTTAATATGACAATTGAAGATGGTTTTTATTCAATTATTGCATTAGTGGGAGCCTGAAGCAGGCTCATGATCGCCAGGGTTATTGCTGTATGAGTTAATGTTCACACCCCTTTTGGGTATCCCAGAGGAGCGTTGTGGGCTTACAGCCAAATTTTATTTTGACTTGGATCCCAGTGTGCAAGCCAACTGTTTCTGCATTTCATTTCTGTCATATCCTGTACATTAAAACACCATTAATTCAAACCTTTTGTTTCTAAGAACAACTGTGCTGTAAAACAGCAATAAAAAGCTGCCAAAGTTCTCTTAAACCAGTGTAATATGTTCATTCACGCAAACCGGGATGTAAAAATTTAAAAAACCCAAAAAACCAAGAAACATTTTTGTCAAAAACATACTACAAATAATATTTCTTTCCTCCCCAGCTTTGCAAGGGGATGAGGGGGGATGAGTCCAAGAGCAGGTTTCTCCCCACGACCGTGGGATTACGCAGCACCTTCCCTCCCATTTTAACCATTAAATCAAGAACAATCTGTTAAAAGATTTCCATGTGCTGTTGTGAAATGCATTAACCTCAGACTTGTGATGTAAGTTGCTCTGTACTACTTGCGTTGCCTTTTCGCTGGTAACATGAGAGCCCACTTCAGCTTTATTCTTACCTAATTGCTGGGTGACTCGGTGAGGTCTCACAGCAGAGAGGAGGGCTGGACTGGCCGGGCTCCCAGCACATGCTAGCCACATGCCAAGCACCGAGGAGACACCTTCAGAGACACGTTCCCTGGGCTGACCACAGCTAGGAGCCAGGAATCAGAAATATGCTGTCATGAGTCCAACAGCTTCCTCATCTCCACACGGATCCCGTTACTTTTATCTGACGCTGCGCTTGTTGCAGGGTTTAATTAGCTCACACCCGAGAGGCGGAAAAGGCAGCGAAGAGTGCTTTCTGAAAACTTGCGAGCTGAGCGGAGATTTAGAACAGACTTACTCCAAACACCCCCTTTTTCCTAAAACCGCCCAGGACCCGGGCTCACGCAGCACCTGCCGCTCCCCGGGACAGCTGGGAGAGGAGCAAAGGCTGCCCAGACCTTGCGTTCTGGAGGCTGGATGGGCCCGGCCACGTCCTCGTGCCAAGCACGGCTGCCGAGAAGAGCAGTGCATGAAGCCGGCTGTGCCCCTTGTCACGGAGGGGGTTGCCAGCTTGGCGCGCGGCATTCGTCCTTCTCCAGAACGGCAGCCCCAGCCACCCCGCCCTCTGCTTCACACCCTCCTCCCCACTTTCTCCCGCAGAGGTCTCAGCTTTTAGATTTGTGGTCAAACTTGGAGAGTTTCAAACAGCATGATACGCCTTTCTGCTCCACCCAAGTGGGATCTGCTTCCTTGGCTTCCCGAGCCTCTGGACGAGCTGAATCCGTAACGGCTTTCCTCTCTTCGCAGAGCATTTGGGATTAAGATAACTATTATCATAGCCAGGACACAGGCACCCTTAGGCACGCGGTGGGTTCCTCGCTCCCACGTGCAGGGACTGAGTGGGGGTTGGGCTCCTAAACCAGAGCAGCTGAGCAATGTGCTGTCTCACAAGAGTCCCCCATCCTTTGAGCAATATCCCGCCACAGGTAAAAGAATCCTGGAGCTTTTCAGGTGCAGCAACGACTGCCATCAGCTTCGGTATATGGGCAAGTGTTTCTTGCATGTCCCTTATTTCTCCAGAGCTGGGGCCTTTTGGAGTCCAGACTGAATGTTTATGAAACAAGGAGAAGTTCGAAACTGGAAGGAGGAATTAGGAAGCAAAGTCTTGCCACGGTGTTGGGAGGGTGTCTCTGGCGGCAGACACCTGGGAGCCACGGAGGTCACAGGAACAGCACCGAGACTCTCTCCAGGCTGGTTTTAGAGGTGCATTCAAGTAAGTTTAGACCCTCTAACAAAAAAAGGAGACATCAAAACATCAAGACTGCATGACTCAGCTCATGCCCCTGGATCAACTTGATGTTACAAAGAGGAGCTGGAATGCCCTTGAGAACAGGTCAGGTTCCTTCATCGCACACTCTCCGTCTTTCATTTCAGGGCTGATCAGGGAATATTTTCAATGGAACTTAAAACACTGTAAATCCAAGCCCCATGTTGCTCAAAGTCAGCTCAAAAAGAAAGAAAGGAAAAAAAAATAAATCCAATACCACCAGGAGAGAGGGAAAGATCTTTTCCCAGGCCACAAACTCTAAAGATACCAGATGAATTTATGAACTGGTGGTTAAACCGATGCTCACGGAGTCCAAGATACACCATGAAACAAGCTTAAATGTATAAATGAGCTATGTTTTGGGTAGGATATTTTGCCCCCATTTGCTGTAGCATTGTCTCTAAAATTTCCCAAATCACATCCTGATCGTTCTCGCTCTGCTCCTTGGCTTAAAAGCCTTGTTTTGGCTCTTGCTGCAAAGAATAATATAACAGAGAAGGGGAGGGAAAAAGAATCTCCGTCAGCTGCTAAACATATAAACCTGCAGATTTATTTAGTAGTAATAATCCCTGAAGGAGAAACATATTCAATACTTCATCGTCTGAGAAACTGCCCACATCTGTTCGGAGACAGCAACAGGCGGTGGGGAGCATGTGCCAGCAGCAGCTCGGAGGCAACCTGTTGCTGCCGCCCTCCTCCTGCAGCCCCATCCCGCTTCCGAACCCTCTCAACTCGCCTCTACCCTCAGAGAAGTTTCTAGATATTTCCCTTCTTTGTGGAAATGCCCTCTGCTTTGGTGCAAGCTCTCCTCGGCTGCTCAATCCCTGATGGGGAAATATCCCGGGACAGCCCAGAATGGCGAGGAGCTCTCGAAGAAACCCTTGGACTGCTGAGCATCCTCCCCAGGGACCCACCGGCCAACGCCATGTGTTTCGGGCTCGTTGCAGGGTTGGTTGCAGCTCGCTGGGCTGTTGGCCGTGTTTATTAAAAAAATCATCCATCACCGCTTGCACTTGGCTGGCGACGTGGGAGTGTTGGGGAAGCAGGAGCACTTGGCTCCTCTAGTTTGGGGGGGAAGTGACCTTTTCTTGGGCATGAGCCACTTCTAAATTTCAAGCAGTGATGTGAACACAGATGGATGATCATCCTCTGCACGTGAAGAGGATGGGCTGCAAGGCAGGGCTGCTGGGAGCAGGAGAGGGGCTAGTAGCCAGGGTGGTTCCTCTGGGGTCAACATTAATGAGACCCCAGGAGAAATTAAGGAGTGACCAGGGAGTTAGGCGAGTGCATGAGTGCATGGCTCGCAGACTGGGAAGTTCATCTCTCCTCTCCATCTCCGGGAGCTGCAGATGGGGCCGTGGGTCCAAAGACAGCGTCCTGGCATGCACCGCCCCGCGCGCTGCCCTCCCGGGCTCTGCCCCTCCCGGCTCCCTGTCCCGCCGTCCCTGGGGCTCAGAAGCTGCTGCTTCGGCTCTGATGCTTGTGAGGCTGAAGAGAAGCGAGTGCTGCTTGTTGGCTCCTGAGCAGCTGGACCCAGAGCCATGAAAGCAGCTGGTTTGTACTTTGCTTTCCAAAACTTTGGTCGCCACATGCCCTTTATGCTCCTGCCATATTATCAACAACTAAGGCCGTGCCCAAATGATAGACGTTATCCTGCAGAGCTGAGTTAGGCTATTTCCAATGCGTCATTCCCGGTGATTTTGTTCCCTCTAAACTTTTAATTTCTTCATTATCACAAGCACAGAAATAGTTTTAAATTGCTCAAAGCCCAATTGCATTCAAGCTGAGTACCTTTTGTCTTGCAAACTAAATTTGTTTTCATTGGAAAAATGGATCCTGTTTATTTAATTTTCCTCACACAAAACAAAATATGTGGGTGGAGAAAATGGGACAGATTGGAAAATACTTTGACTGATAAAAACCAATCATTTCAACATTATCATTATAAGCTTTTATATCTGCAACAGAAGCCATAAGAAAGTCATTACAAAATAGTTACAGCAGATATCTGCATCTCCAAGTACAGGTGGAAATGCTGATGCGTTACAGTTACTCTGTGCTAAATGCTGGAAGATGGAGACTACATATTATACCAACTGGATTTTGACAGACACCAGGAGATATTAAACAGGGAAACTAGAGGCTGATTAAACAAAAGTGTTGATATACACTCCACAGTTGATGGGAAAACATGCTTCACCCAACTGCAGAAAGCTTCACCAAAAAAACCCAAAACCCTGATATATTTCCTGGAAACTACACATCAGAAAAAAAAGAATTTTCATCTTCAGGTTTAAAAATAAAATACTTCTTGTGCCTTATAAAAGATTACAGTCAAAAAAAAAACCAAACAAACAAACAACCCCAAGGGACTTCTTATCTTTATAAAATCATTCTGCATTTTTAATGGAAGTGAAAATTAGATTTAGTCATAAGCATTAATTTCTTCTAAAAAAAAAATCTGGCCAGAAGAATGCCATTCTGCTGTCTTTTTACAGACTCACGTAGTCATACATGTTGCAAGTTGGAGAACAATACTTCCAGGAGAGTATTGCTGTATGAAACATTGCCCTTTTTATGTAGAGATGATGCTGGCATGTGCTGTGGGTGCTGCAGAAATTGCTGGAGCATTTGGGCCAGCGTACGAGGGAGGATATATGAGAAATTTGGAGCTCGGAGTCCCCAAGGTGCTGCTGGTGGGAGAGGAACTGTCAACTCCGGATGTCACCACAAGACGCGAAGGCTGATGTCCTGCCACGGAGCATGAAATGGAGCCCTTAGGCCTGATCCCTTGCTACAAGATGCGTTCAACAGGCGCATCTTATGGATGGTCCCTGCTCTAAGCCTGGGGCTCCACCACGGTGTCTGAGAGCATCTCCTGGCCAGCAAAGCCTTGCGCGAGGTGGGATCTGCTGCGTGATGCCAGCACGAATTCCCTGGTAAGGGCCTCGTTGGGGGAAGGCTTTGGGAGCTTCAGCTTGGGAAGGGGTCCTGACTCCTCACCTCTGAGCTGGGATGAGTTCATTCTTCCTAATGACTTACCCACATCTCAGGTTCAGGGAATTCCTGTGTGAGTCATAGTCTGCTGAAGCGTTTTTTCTCGCTCCCTAGATACTAATATTTTGAACAAGTCTCACTCTTTATTATCATGGAGATATAAGGGAAATATCCCACAAGGACAGGGGTAGGTCTGAACTGCATGTCAGAAAGTTTGCTGTTAAGATTACATGTGATGTGTGACCAGACTGTTTGGATCTGTGGTCGGGCCCCAGAAGATGTGTGTGGTGACTGACCACATCCTCTCCGGAAGAGGAATGTTTGAGTTCATTGTGTTGGTGAAGTGCCATGGTTTGATCGTGGGGCGGCTTCCCTGGAGGTGGAAGTAGGGCAAGGGGCTACCGGGGCCGAGCTCCACTCCGTGCACCCGGCCGCAGAGAGCAGCTCGTTTGTCCAGGATGCACCGGACTTGCCGTATGGTGGATGCATCATATTTCTGTCTGCGATTTCCTGCATGGAAAAATGAGAGCCAGGAGCAACTGCTCCACATCCCCTGGGGTGGTCCTAGCTGGGGACGAGGCTACAGATGTGCTCGCACCTCCCCATCACCGTCCTTTCCCAGGTGGCAGAGCACCATCCTTTGGAGGCTGCTGAGCCATGTATCTGCTTTCTTCCGGCATGCAGCACGAGCAGTTTCCGATTTGTTTTTTGTCATTAGTTCATCAGGTATTTCTCTGGTGGCTCTTTGCTCGGCTGCCAGGGCAGATGTTGGTAGCTGCAGGGAGTGCTCGCACCATCCAAGTCAGGTTATGTCAGGAATGTGACTGAGGCTTTGGTCTCATCTCTCTGTTGGCTGGATGGGTCCTCACATGCACCAAGTTGCATCAAACTACGCATCTAAATAGTCTAAAGATAGCAAAAGGCACTACATCTCCTGGCAGGACGCCTACGGTGTGGTTTGTGGAAGATTTCTGGAAGACTTTGCAAACACTTGGTTTGGTGACCAGACGCTGTTGTGGCAGTTCCTTGGAAAATTGCAAGCTCTGGCAGCAATGCTGAAGCCTTTGTCTGTGGTGTGTATGCGGTCATGGCTTTTTGTTCATTTTTCTGCAGCCTTCTCCAGCTGCCTGACCTGGACACGCATCGTGGATGGTGCAAGCCGGTTGCAATCACATATCCTACCCCACCATCTGAGCGACTTGCTCCCAGCTTTCACCGTGCTTTACACATCAATTGTAGTTTGATAGAGGGGCACATCTAGCATTCTTTCTTCTGCAGAAATTCGCTTCTCCCTTGCTTTATCCGTCAGGTCTTTATACTGCGTATTCTTAGGGCAGTGTTGGCTTTTGTTGCATAAGGTATGTCTGCATAGGAATTAGTGCGCTGCTGCTGTTAATGGTGGCGGTAGTAGCTGTTTGCTGCAGCAGCAGCAGCTGTTCAGCTGCGACGGGAAGGCAAGCAGGGCCAGGCAGATGCCAGAGTCACGCAGTCGTCCTTTTTTCTGTCCCCAGGTTACTGTCCTCAGGAAAACTGAGCGTTGCTGCAGGCCACCAAAACCCTGCCACGCAGACAGGCTCTCAGACCTAACTTCGAAGGTACCACCAAATACCCTCCTCGTCTAATCGTCATGCAATGTTTCGATTACTGCGCGCACCGCGCTGTTTTGCATTCAACCATGTAAAATCCTCCCGAGTTTCAGTTTTCTATAAATTTATGAGGTTGCTCACGTTTTGTTGCTGGTGTGTTCTTTCTCCCCACTGGTGCAGCGGAAGCCACTTAAAACTCGAACCGAAACATTAGTTAGATGTGGAAGGTTAACTCCCACGATCACACATTGCTGTGCGTGGAGGCGGTGTCTGATCTTAACAATAAATTGTATGGTGTTAAGAAAAAATCGTGATACCTTGACTGTATTTTAATATTGCCAATATAACTGCCTGCCTAATAGGCCACTTGGTAGAGCAAGGCTGACTCTTCATGAAGACGTACGCAGTTTAAGACCTGAAATCTCGTAAGATAGGAGGTTTTTATCTGAAGTTAACTGCCACAGCCAGTCAGCAGATCTCTTGCTGGTGGCTAAGCTAGCATGGATTTAAATTATCTGGTGTCAGTGACCTAATTTCTCGCCTCCTTTCCCCACTGTCTCTTCTTGTATGGTCACAGCTAATTAGCGCTCTGGCTAGAAAGCTGTCGCGCTGGGTGCTGCACAAACCCACGGTGCAAGGTGGGGTTTTGGGGGGATAAAAACCTCTTTGCTCCTTTCACCCCTCCCTTTCCCTTCGCAGCGCATCGGCTGGGGGCGGCCACTTGCCCCTCTCTGCCTCACCCTTATTCCTCTTGCTGGTAAATGCAAGTGCTCCTTCACCCCTTCCTCGTCTTCCTTTCTCCTGCTCAGGAGTTTTTATTTCACCTCAGTCTTGTCATTTGTTCTGTACACCCCGAAGTTGTTGCAGGGCTGCAATTTATAAAGAAATAGGGAATGTCTAAAAATCCAGGCAGACACTGGGGAGCCGGTCATTGAGTCAAGCAGCAAGATCCCTTCCTGGCTGTGCCACTGACTTGCCAAAAGCAATTTGGGCGGAATCACTTTGATTTGCCTTAAATCCCCACAGTTTGTCCTTTTGTTTGGGATTAAGAGCTCTCTGCCGCAGGGCTCCCGCTGCCGGGGGAGCAGGGCCTCATGCATCTCAGACTCAGTAGTGCAAACACTGGGGTACACTGGAAATCCCCAAGGAAGGCAATGGGCAGGTCGCTTTAACCTGTAAAAAACACCAGTGAAAATATTTTCTCCTGTTACCTGGTTTCAGCTCTGGAGGTGACGGTGCACAGTACTGTGCTGCTTCCCCCGGGAAGCACAGCCCACAGCACCCTAATTTTGGCATTTAGATAAGATTTCTGCTCTTCGGAAACCCTGAAACAACGAAAACCCCAGTGGCTCGGTCCCCTGTGTTGTTACAGTACATGACCGTGATCCTCCCAGCTGCGGCGTGAGCATTGCAGGACAAAATTCACCCTGCACACAGAGCACTTTCCAATTCTCAGACAGCAAAGAGGCATTGAAATACAAAGTAAAAACAGCCCAGAAGCGATTTTGGTGGTTGAGTACCCCCAGCAGAGAAACCTATTGAGGAATGGATGTAGCCAGGCACAGTTCGGCTCTCCGGGGGTTACAGCATTTCCAGGCTCTCCCCAGTTTGCCATCAGGGGAAGGAAAGCAGGGGCTGCAACTGTGGCCCGGCTTTCAAAGGGCGATTGTACGGGGCTGAGGTCTGCGGCTCTGCAGGGTGGAAAGGGGTTGTCCATGGAACAGCCTCCCTACGGTTCCCCCGCGAGAGCCACGCGGCTCCGTTGACTTTTCGCACCTAATTAAAGAGGAAAATTCACCAGACTTATGGTTAACGTTCGTGGGATCGTGGTACCAATCAGCAAACAGTGTTTTTGTGTTCATGCTGTCGCTGCTTTCGGGCCCCAGGGTCAGATGGAAAAAACTGCTTGACAAAACTGTCTGTCTCGAGAAATATCCTCCCTGAAGAATTTAATTGTCCAAGTTAATGGTCCAATAAAATCCCCAAGTCTGGGCCCTTGGCTTTCCAGCGAGTTGCTACAGCGCATTACGATCCTCCTCGGATGGGTGTGAAAGTGCAACGCCTCGGACGCCGCTTGGGACCGCGCGTGTCCGCGCGTGTCGGCGCAGGCGGGCGTGCTTGCAGCACCC
>JMFS01068584.1:0-12148 GCA_000699545.1 Podiceps cristatus | reverse complement strand
AGACCTTTCTATGATTCTGTGATTCTGTGAATATTGCTCATTTATTCTATTTTACACAAATGATAGTACATTGCTTTTCTAGGGGAGGTTGTTCCTCCACGAAAAACTGCAAGCTTAGAGCTAGTCCAGCATATTTGAAAAGTAACAAGTCCTGTGCAATTGTTCATTATGCAAAATTAAACAGAGCTAGTTCCTAAGAGTATACATTTTCTAGTTAATTTACTAAACTAATTCAGCTTGAGGGAAATGGGATACAGTTCACGAGGACAGAAAATAAGCTTCATGTGTAACCAGAGGTTCAGTACCTGACTGTAGAGTCCTCCTCTGCCGATCAGAACCCCCATGTCTTTACAATCCTCCCAGATCTGATTGATTTCTTCAGCTGGAAGAGGGTGGCGACTGTCCTAAGGAAAGTCAGCATTAAACTTCAGTAGATATTCTAAACTAGTTCCATGAAGATGTATATTCCAATCTCTCGAACAAATCCCATCCCCATCTCTGGCAGCAAACAAGCTGCATAATTTATCTGCTTTCTAAGATGATTTTATGCAATTAAGGTACACAAGTCACTGTTTACTCAAAGCTTCTGAAATATTTGAAATGCTGGAATGTTCTGGCTCATTTTTAGCCAAAGCAGTATTTTCTCACTTAATTCTCTGTTTTTTAATAGAAAATCTTCCTATTATTTCAATGGAAATAAAATGTTATTAAACTTCCAATGCCACTGTAAATGAAAGGAATAAAGTAAATCACTAACCTTATCTGTCACCATTTCTACTCCAATCATAAGTCCCTTGCCACGGACATCGCCAACAATCTCGAATTCATCCCGTAGCTTAGCCAACTCCAGTAGCATGTATGTTCCCACATCCTCACTGTTCTTTTGTAGACCATCTTCTTCAATAGCCTGGTTAAAATCATGCAGAATGACTGCTGCAGGAAAAGCTTCCAATACAGTCGGTTAATCCCCACATAGCTTGATGACACGTGATGTTTGCCTCACTTCCTTGCAGACCATGTTCCTTTACTACATCCTTACATGTTTCTTCTCCTACAATCCCCTAATGGCATCAGAGTACAACTGAACATCATGCTTTGAGGTTGCTGTGGCATTTTTCACATTTTACTTATCATTCCATAAACATAATCCAGTAATTCATGCCCACACGTGGTTGTAACTGAAAAATACCTAAACAGCAGGATTATTTTCAAAATCTTACCAGAAATATTTTAATTCTTTCTCAAGTATCATGAAAAGAGTATTAATTTGACAAGGCATACCTATGTGTATTAGGCAGCCTTTCAGGAAACAACTTGAGTGTTTAATTAGATGCATGAACACCACGCTTTTTAATCACAATCCTTTTTTTTTGTTTGTTCCTTACTCTGCTTACATACAAACCATTTTATGAACTTAGTATTTGAATTAAAAAAATTCACATGAAAAACCCCCCAAAAATACAATTACAGAAGTTAAATGGGGTGCCTTTTTTTTTTCCCCCTTTTCATTCAATTCTCTTTTATTTTTCCTGACTCTGAGAACCTCCTTGGACTTATTTCAGATCCACACTCCAAATTACTTCAGAGCCAAAAAAACCCAAAGCATGGGTTCAAACTTTCTTATTTGTAAACTGCTTTTTCAATATGCTTTTATTTATGCGGTCCATCACCTTATAGATAAAACCCCACCAAACACTCAGCAAAGTAACATGAGTAGTGTCTGCTGCAATGAAGTAAGATTCAAGGAAAAAGAGTCTGTACGGGATCAAGAGAAATTAAATAGCAACCTACTGCCCACTGATTTCCTGCTGGACAAGTGAAGTATGTTGCAAATTTTTCTGTTGTCTCTTTCATGAGCGATTTTTTTTTTCCAAAAGGAATTCTGACCTTAAATATTTTTATCTATCTGGTCATTAAGGCTTTTTAGGTATAAGGTAAAAGCTATGGCATTAAAACAATTTTGTTAAGTATGTATGCCAGAAAATAAATTTGGTTTAGCTGAGGATTTGCGTAGTCCTATGTAAGAGTTATCTAAGGCTTCTGAGAAAGTGTTTTCCTACATTTTTATTAACAAACTAAATAATGTAAGGGAGACAAAGAAAGATTATTCTGAAACATAATTAGAGGACTCCTATTCTTGCTAAAGGGATGAAAATTTTGCAATGGAACTAATCAGGAATTTATATTTTCCTATACAGAGGGCACATTGGCCATGTATACATAATATATGCATATGTTTATGCATTTTATACAGTTATTAAAAAAAACCCTGCCCACATGTAACCTTATAGTAACAATAAATGTAAATATTTTTCATCTTTTGCTACAAGTGTGGAATATATAAATTTATAGAATGGTCTCCCTACATCAAGAACTGCAGCTCCAACTACGCAGGCCAGAGGGCTTCCTCCAAATGTATTAAAGTGAAGGTTTTGAGCCAAAGAACTTGCAATCTCTAGAAGAAAAAGAACAACACTGATTACTCTTACAGTTGCCTTATGAACTTATCTCCTTTAACTTAACTGTTAAGTTAAATTTGCTGTGCTTCAACCCTGATTCTACTGGAGTCAATGCAATAGGAAGATTTTTCTTTCTTTTCCTGCAAGTAGCCTGTGCAAAATATGACTATTTCCAAAAACTACAGTGTCTAGCAGATGCTAAAACCAAACTTTAAAAGTCACACTTCTAACATACACTGTCAGTTGCCCCCTTAAACTGACATCTGCAAATTTTCTTCACTAGATTCAGCCAGTCATTTGTATGAATCAAGTAGCTGGCTAACATGCTGCCCTACATACTCGCAGTACATTGATTAGTAAAACGGTGAATTCAGTGAGGATTTCCAGGATCTATTACCAGCTCTACCCATGACTCACAAGGTCATCCCTGCTTCAGTTATACAACCAACCCTATTTAGATAAAGCTTTGTGCTGGTATAGCACACAGCACTCGGTAAAACGAGTAATAAGAATACAATTCATTTGTCAAAAGGTAGATTGAGATGAAGATTATTAATAAAGCTCAGCTGTTTGAATACACATCTCTCCATTAAGTAATTAGTGTATATTTTGTAATTGCTTTATTTCAGTCCTTAGCAGAACAGAACACTTATACCTTTTGTTGTAACAACTGCTGCCATTGGAAAACCATTACCAATTCCTTTTGCCAAAGTAACAATGTCAGGAACTACATTATGTGTTTGGAATCCCCAGAAATGGCTGCCCGTCCGTCCAAATCCTGTCTGTACCTTTCAAAAGAAAAATCCAGAGAAATCTCTATCACTTTCTCACATTACACAGTACAGTTTCTTTTTCTTGTTTTTCTATTGTTACTGATTTGCATTAAACTACAATTACATCTTGGGTCAACTTATATTAGGAACCTTATTCAGATGGCTTTGCACAAAATTCTATTTATCGCAATTGGGTTTTTCTTTTGCACATGAAAGAGCTAACATGTCACCACGTCTTAGGCATGCTGAGATACACAAATAAGCCGCAGCTTCCATTTCAAAAATGGAGAGGAAATGCAGTTGCTAATCATACTTCAAAACTGCAAGCCCATGTTTCATGATTTCTACTACTGCAATGCTTGAGGCACGTATCACTGCTACTCTGAAGCGTTTGCTACTATTTCAAAATAGCTTTAGCTAAGCAAATTCTATTTATAAAAATGTATTTACAGAGGTACAACAATCACCTCCCTTCTATAATTTATGTATGTATCCAAAAACACTCATAAGAGGAAGTGTTATTGTGACAAACCTCATATAATGGCTGGCATTTATTAGCTGCCTATTTGTGTAAATTTACTGCTCCCAAAAGGTACAGGCTGAAGTCTGCTACTAACATTACCTGTGTCTAAAATCAGAAAACCACATAGCAGAATCAAGGCAGCAAAAACTGGGAGGCTCCTAACCACATAGCAGAATCAAGGCAGCAAAAACAGGGAGGCTCCTGTGCTTGGAAAGATGTGCTATGTTAAACTTAAACTATGAAATGTATAGCATTTAATTTAGATTATTTCCAGGCTTCCAGTCTGCGTTCATTTGGATTCTTTTAAAACGACTCTTAGAGGTATCCCAAACTCTAGAGCACTTATGTCAAAAAAAACTCACTTCATCTGAAATACAAACGCCCCCTCTTTCCCGTACTAGCTGATAAGCTTCCTTTAAAAAACTTCTTGGGTACTGAACAGCTCCATTAACACCCTGCCAAGACAAAAAAAGACGGTATCTTCAGGAACAGACTTTACTATATGACTATTGTACTGTAAGAAAAAGTAGGTAATAGCAAGACTGTTGTCTCAAGTTTCTGGCTTCAGCAGTGAAACTGCTTCAAAAAGTTTGTATTGAAGTCACTCATTCCCATTCCACAGGGCACTTTGTTGTTCCATTAGTTGTGCTGGCATAAATGTTTGTGGGGCCATACTGTGAACTGGATCACTGAAAGACAGAATCGATTAAATTGCCAAACAAGCGTCTTGAAAAACCACACAATGAGAAACCCAGCAACTGTCTTTGATGACGAAGTTAACCAGTGAATTCACATCCCTTCTTTGGTTAATTTGTTTAAAATACCGTTTCCTCGATTTCTGTCCACCTTGCCAGTTTTCATTTGGATCACAAATTCTGCTCTACACTTGGACTGCAACACTTTCTTAGACTAAGGTACGTAAAGTCTTAGAAGACTGCAAAACCAGAGAACAGCTCCAATTTTCACTGTGGTCACATTTCTCACATATTTTTTCTTGCCTTTCCTGTTCCCAGGATATAGTCTCCATTCTTCCTATTTAAGAACTACATATGCAGCAGTTCTGAAACTAGGGTGAAGCACGAAGAGAATGAATCCTGTGGCCACCACTCACCGGAGGGCTGCTAAAAATATAGTGCACCATGTGGCTGGGAAGAGGCGGAAGAGGGATTGAGTTAAAGTTCACACAAATAGTAAAGAGGAATTAAATTTGGAAGAAGGTATTAGAAATTAAACAACAGCATGCATCGCACTCGCTATTTTATTGCAGAAAAACTGTGTCGCTTTAATCATGATTCTTTGTTAAATTTAAGTTCAGAAGGAAAACTGTAGCTCTGCTGAAAACAGTGACAAAAGCTGAAATTTTAAGACATCACATCCATTCTTTCAAGTATTTAAGGTGTTTAAAACATTAAAAAAATCAGAAGTCTGTTTAGGATGTAACTAAAGAATAACAGATTTCACGCTATTTGTGCTATCACAATTGAGAAATGGCAAACTACCTACTTGAATTGGCTCAGCGATAAATCCAGCTATTGTCTTTGGCACAGAGGTATTCAGAGTATCTTTGAACTGTTCAATGTACTGGTCATTTGCATAACATACACCTGTTTACAGAGGAAACAGTTTAAAGGGAATTTACTTAAAATGACACAAAATGAGCTTCAAAACATGAAACGAGACATGTAAATAACAAGTATTATCTGACTGCATGGTAAGTATCACCTCTCAAATACACAATAAAAAGCTAAACATTAAAGTAGACAGTCCCTTATTTTCTCTTAAACCATTTACACTCTAAGGAATGCCACTTCCAAAACAGCAAGGCAAAGCTGGCAGACACTGAGATGTTACACATTATACAGAACAGGAAGCTGTAGGTTAGAGAAAGTGTGTGTGAATCACCTACATCAGCAGAAGGAATAAGCAGTCGCTTTCTCAGGGGTTAATAAACATCAGCATGAGACATAAGGAATCATTTGGTTAGTGCAGGTATGAGGATTTTTGAGAATTCAGCTGTGGATCAGTCTATACTGAAATAAAGAACAGAGCAATTAGTACAGCTAATGCTCCCATTCACTAGGGAGGGCAAAGCTAAAAAGAAAACATCGTTATGTATGCATGCAAATTAAAATACTAAAAGGTGCCTGTTGAAACAGTGGCAAAGAATTACTGTAATGGTTGTTAACAGGAGAGCAGTAGTGGAGCATTCAGGTTGTGCTGCATATTGAATGCTTCACCTCATAAAAGACTTTTTGCCTATCACTGGCTTCAGGCTGTCCTAATTCATATTATTCCAAAACAAAAGCTGGAGAGCTGTCAAAACTTCAGAAACAGCAAAAAACACCGATCAACATTTCTGCTCTTCCAGATGTGCTAAATTGAGTTCCACAGCTTCCAGAGTTGATCATAACAAATGCTGGAAACAAAGGCTGGGATTTTAAGAAGAAATCTGAGAATATGAGGTGTCACCTGCCCAAGATCTCAGTGGGAAGCAGGTGTCTGAGGTTCTCTGCAATATTTGCTTTGGTTGCCCTTGCAAATTCTACCTAGAAGGCTACCTTTCTTGAGGAGGTAAATAAAATCTATTTTCACAGCTCTCTAGTATTCTCTAATCTAAAACCCAAATACTTTTTGTTATTGACCAACCTTCAGAACAGCTGCATTTCCGAACAGTTTGCACTGGAGAATCTCTACAATGGCTGCCTCCCCAGGGCCCACGAAAAACATCTGGTAACATTGTCTGTCAAGCATAAGAGAAATTGCTACAGATCTGACACCACCTTTCTAAGAGATGTTTTGATCATACTTAGGGATGACTAATGAGAAAAACTAAAACCAACCTATTAGAGTCAAAGGGCATACCTAGTTCAAGCTACTTGTCTGAAGAACACTTGTGGAATAATACCAAACTTCCCCTTCAAGGAAAGGTAGAACTGAGACAATTTTTACCATCTTTTTTACTGTTTCAGTTTTACAAATTATTCACTCGATAGTCACTCAACTGTTGTTTTCCTTTGTTTTGTTCCTTAGGTTAGTCAGCAGTTTTGGTTATCTAAGATTAATAGTAACATTTTTAGACTTGCTGGTAGTACTTCAATATCCAAAATTAGATAAAAAACTGTAAAATACAGGGAGGCAGGCAGATCTAGTAGAGTAATTACAGGCTGGAAATTGGCAACTCCAGACTTCTAATCCTGACTGCTGACGGAATACCACGTGACTTCAAGCAACTAATTTACCGGGCCAGGTTAGGAGCCTGCTATTCAGGAGCCTTCCTGTGGCCAGTGCTCTGGCTGAGCTATCACCAGTACTGGTGAGAGCAGCCAGTGCCAACTTCTAGTAGACATAAAGTCGTTCCCATCTGCTCAAGGGCAGGGAGACACGAATTGCCCTTTATCCCCAATGAATCTCCTTAACAGCTACATCTCCTGTCTTGCTGAAATGACGGACACGGCTTTTTTCATTCCAGGGGAGGATCTACTTCAGACCAGCTGAAAGCGGCTTTGCACATATTTGCCAAAACAAACTTGAGAGATGGGGTCTGTGCATTATTATTTTGCACCCTACATAGGCTTCCATGCAAACACCAAGCATGACTAAAGTTCTGTAAATCACGACCACTCATATTATGCCTGTCCCGACTACACATTATCGTAAGCAATTATAAGGAGAAGGAAAGGGGACCCCAGCTCTTGTGCTTACACAGCAGGGACAGCTCACTGCAATTTAGTTACTAACTGTAAAGTACTTAGAGGATAGAAAATATACTAATTGTTGAAATATTCAAATAAACTGTTAGTTACCCAGACTATTTAAATAATAATAATAAAAATCTCACTGTTGAACAGCCAAAGCCATTGGCAACACCATGCTTATAGAGACCAATAGATGTCAATCCCAGTGCGTAAGGGCTGCCTCCATGGTATGCTCCTCTGTGCAAACAAAGCAAGCACATCAACATCACTCGTTTCCAAGTAGAGGCTGTAGCA
This sequence comes from Podiceps cristatus, assembly GCA_000699545.1. Taxonomy (NCBI): domain Eukaryota; kingdom Metazoa; phylum Chordata; class Aves; order Podicipediformes; family Podicipedidae; genus Podiceps; species Podiceps cristatus. The sequence continues at coordinate 4,404 of JMFS01068584.1, read as the reverse complement.
ATAATAGTTCTGAGAAGGCATGCTTCTGAGCGACAGATTACTGGGGAAAATGTGCATTGTTACACTCAAAACAAGAACTGCCATTTTTTTTTGTCTGGTTTTGGAAGGTTCATGACTGCCCATCTGCACTGGTTTCCTGAAATTTCTAATGTTAAAATTGTAAGGTAACATTTGCAAGGAAAATAGAACAATGATTGGAACCAACAACAATTTAGACAGTGCCTCACAAAGTTCTGCTGTAGCACCTGAGCCCTAGACAGCAAACATCTCTGTTCTTTGAATCTTGGGAACTGCTGCTCTCTTGAACAGATGCTGCCAATCATTAAACTACATGGTGGTTTGCTGCCAATTTTATACACAAATCAAAACTTAATTAATCAGAACAAGCTAGGTGGGTACCCAATGTTCTGCTGAACAGAGTAACAGAAAAATACAGCTCTTTCTAACAAGGCCTTTTATTCTAATATTTGAGGCCGCCTGGGATGCATAGTAAAGAGAACTGCTTATCCTGGTGCTTACATAGCACCCACCCCTGCACCTCCTCCGTCCTTAAGCCAGAAGAGCCATTTATGTACCTGTGCAGTGAACTATGGTTCAGGGATCTGGCAGAAAGATAAGGCAGCAAAATAAACAAAACAAGTCCTGTGCCAGGTTAGCTTTCAGCCAGAGCAGTTCCCTGCTGCAGTTCACTGCACCACTATTCCAGAGGTACCTTTGTATGCCCAAAAATGGGGGCACTGCAGGGGTGGAATGAAGGAAGAAAGTAGCCATTGCTGAATCCTGCTCTGGCCCTGAACAAAGATCCACCAGAGCACACCCTTAACACAGACACTAGACCCTTTTCTAAGTAACAAAAGAAAAAATTTCAGGTTGTGTTTTGTGTGCAAACTAGTCCTAATATACTGTATCAAAACTTCAACTCCTGTTTTAGTCCTCTTTCTCTGTCAAGTAAAATAATTTTATAGCATTCTTTCAGCACATCTAGAGTTAAAGAGTTCTCTTTAATCTAGGGTTAAAGTGTTCTCTATTATTTCTTGGTTTAGGCATATGAAGACTGATCACAGACACACGAATTTTGTAAAGATCTATCACCATTATTACCTGAAAGAGATGATGTCGAAGTTACGAGTATATAGCCTTGCCATGAACATAGCCAAATCATTGGCTTCTGACCCACTGTTGGTTAGGTAAACCACCTACGGGAGAATGCTAAGGATCAATACAGCGTGCCCCTTCGTGTTAGTTACTAGGACTGACATACACACAGACACAACTGTGGAACAGAAGAGGTAAGCAGAGCTTGCTTACTGGGAGCAAATGAGAATGAAGGAGATATCCTGAATATAAATTCTGAGATTTGAAAACAGCTGAAATTCTAGTGTCACCACTTTTAATTTTCAGAAGTGATTAAGATTCTCCACTGCTTAAACTATGCAGATGCTTTACTTTTTTTAAAAAAAAATTCTGCTTTCATTTTAAGATTGTGATAGCTTCACACTCTTCTGCTAACACAATTTCATTTTATGACCAGTTTATCTTACTGAAAAACAAACACAATATTTTCTTACTGTTTCTAAGCATATGCAATGTGACATTTATGTGGTTTATTTATTTAAATGTCAGTAAACCTCACTACACAAATACTGTCAAATACTTTTCACTGTTTATTTTCATGAGATCAAACAAATTAAGCATGGCTACACATAAAAATAATTAATATTTTCTTAGTTCCTTCAGTAATTTTTAAGCCTGCAATGCGCCTTCACAGTGACAACTGGAGGGAGATAACAAACAGAACAGAAGCATAAGATACTATGCTTGTCTAGATCTGGCCTAAAGAAAAGGCCTTGAGGGTCATCATGTTCCATTTATCTGATAGTCTGTAGTCCCCCATACAGGTCTTCTCTCCACAGATACCATGGCTCTCATTTATTTAATGAGTATTTTTATAATAAATATTTCTTATAAACAGACATCCCCTTCACCAGCCTCTGCTCCTGTCACAAGCAAAGTACCTTAAGTGGATCTGGAAGAAGAGCAGTTAGCTTTTCAGCATACTCCTGGATTGACGGGTGCATGTAGATATTAGTGGTATGCCACAGGCGAGCAAGCTGTTTCTGGGTAGCCATAGTTACCTTCCTGCATGTAGCACAAGAAGAGACAACAGGATTCAGTTCAATCCACATGTGCACACATATACGCATATACCTACTGTTATTAATTCTAAAAATGCAGACAGTGTGTCCTTTGCCAGATGGATGAACAAACAGACAAAATTAATGAGTTCTTCAAAATGTAGTGGAAGTTGATCTTAATATAAGATATATATGATCATTTAGTGAATTATATTCTGGTTTTAGGCTCACAGAGCCACGGGTTAACAAAGAACAAAACTAACATAGGTATCTCTTCCTGTGTTTTATAATATAAATCAAACAGTAACAAACTTACGGGTGACAGTGACCAACACTGACAGTAACAATTCCAGCAAAGAGATCAAGGTATCTTTGTCCTTCATAATCAAACAACCACTGCATATGTCCTTGATGCAGCAACAATGGCTTCTTGTAATATGTTCGCAGTGAAGGAGAAATATTTTGTTCACGAATCTTCTGCATACGTTCATAGGGATAGGACTGAGTGGAACAAAAAAGTCAGTATCCATTTGTGCTTTCTAAAGATCCAGACTAACGGAGCTGTAGTGGACATTTAGTGGACAAGTGGACAATAGATTACACAGCTGTCTACGGTGGTTCATCACAGAATAAGGATTTTAACCAATTCTGGCACATAGAGGGTACTACAAGGCCCTGAAACTCAGCTTCTTAAATATGACTGCCATTCTGCACTGACCTCTTCCTTAAAGTTTTTGAAATTAATCATTTAGCCAGAAGTTACAGAACTGTCAGAGAGGTACATCTATAGGTTATTATATCCTGGTTCTAACAGAATTGGTTTTTGCCCAAACAAGCAAATTTTATAATCATATTTAATGCACTTGGCTATTTATAGGAGATGAGCCTATCACTCAAATCTAGTAATGCAGTCTTGCTTAAATTCAGTGTAGCATGTATGACTTACTTTGTATTTTTCAGGTACAAAATCGCAAGGAGGCATGTTTGCTTGTGTGGAGATAGAGCTTTTCCATTTCTGCTGCCTAAAGGCAACTACAACATAGTAAAAGAATTATCAAACACTTATCAAAGTGCACATCTGAGAGTCTCTCAATAAGCTTGTTCACAGAACACACATGCTACAGTCAAAGAAAGGTGTGTGGGCGTTTTTTTGTCTGAGAGATTTTCTTGGGGAAAAAATAATCAAGTAACGCATGTTTGTAAAGGCAAAAATATATGTTGATAAAAAAAAAAAAAGGCGTTTCTCGCTTATCCATTAAAACTCAGTTTTCAGTTTCACATAAGACTTTTATTTTGACAGAAAAAGACTTAAAAAAAAATCACTTTCTAACACAAATTCTTATGTGGCAGCAAAAGAGCAGGAACCCTTTGCAAGAGCATGAGCCAGCAGTGCAGGGTGACCACAGCACAGGCAGTACTCTCAGGGACCAGGGTACAGTCCCAACAGACCTGAACAAGGTGGGCAAAGCAGGGTCCGCTCACAGTGCCCCACATAAGGGCAGGAGATGGATCAGGTCCAGGCTCCACCCAGGCAGTCCAGTCAGGAGCAGCAGCAGATGTAGCCAGAGGCAGGGCTAAAGACCAGGCTACACCGTAAGTCCAAGGTCCACAGAAGATGGGGACAGAGGCCGGACTGGTGGCAAGGCTATACCATACATAGCTGAGGCAGGACTGAAGGCTCAGGGCTTCACAGGAACAGGGCTCCTGGGCAGCGGGCACAGGTGGGGACCCCGGGTGAGGCTGCTCAGGGCCCTGACAACTCTCACTGCCACCTTCTGTCCTCTTTCCAAAATCCTAAAAACATAATGCCGTTCTAGCTTTTATTTAACTGGAAGTGTAATTAAGCAGGGATCAGAAAAAGTTATCATTTAAATACATTCTTTTCCTGCACCCCTAACGTTATTTGCTGAGAACTACACATATATTTTTAAACACCCACGGTTTTAAACAATTTCTAAAGCACATTAAAATGTACATGAATAAAGTTCCCTGAAATAAATCACACACATTCACCTCCCTTACAACCACTCACAGCACCAAAGAATTAATTATCTGCAAGAGCCCGGTCCCCAAAATGTAAATTAAAAAACATGAATTAGAGAGGTCCTGCCTTTGGATCTCTTTCAAAGGGACCTACAGCTACACTGAAAGTGCTTCCCCCCACCCCGTGCACAAACATGGTGCTGCCATCAAAAATCCCCGTGGGAGCGAGCTTTCAGGGAGGCCCCAGGCCGCCGGGGCTCCGGCCTCCGCGCGCAGCTGCTCCAGC
>KL271928.1:14937-26798 GCA_000699545.1 Podiceps cristatus | reverse complement strand
CTGCATCACATCAGGTGAGCAGCTGTTACAGGTGAGGTTTCCCGCTTGGTTTAGAGCTGCTGAAATAGCATGTCTGAAATGCTAGAGGGATGTGATTTGACCACTTTCTCTGACGAAGTATGAAGTCTAATTCTCAGAAACAGTATGATTTCATAAGCTTATTAAAAAAAAAAAAAAGAAATCAGAGCTGCTTTCTATCAATATTTTAGCAGCCTTTTAAAATTACAGCTAGTAGGTAGAGTGTTCCATTCTTGGTCTAGCTGGGTTGGCGTAACTCATGAGTCCTCTCTATATATCCAGCCATGACATTGGTGCTTTTTGCCAGCTAAGAGAATTCACACTGAATTACTTGGTGACCATCACTCCCCGCAAAATCCTTTTCACGGTTGATGATTCCCTGTGACACTGAGGAGCTATAGGTGCCTGCACGAGTGTGAGGTTGAAGACCTGGGAGTCACAGACTTTTATGGGTTACTTGACAGAGCTGGGCTTTCGTTTCGGGTTAGGGATGGTGGATTTTGGTTTTCTCTGTTCCTGGGAGAATCTTCAAAAGGATGGGGAGCTGATCAGCAGATAGTGTAGAGTTATATGGGAATATAGTTCTGCTCCTGTCCCTCACCGTCCTCTCATGATGAACAATTATTTTCTCATTTGCACTGCTGTCTCCAGCACTCCCTGTTGCTGCTGAGACTGCAGTCTCTTTGGGACAGGAATTTTCTCTCCTTCTGTATGCCTTTAAACAATGCACTGCCCACTCGATCCATGATATGAGTTGGGGCTTCCAGGTGACATGAGTAAGTAACAGCACTGGTACTTGCGGAGGCAGCATCCAGTAGTGCCATCTTTCTGTGTGTGAGTATATTCTTACACAGAATGTTTGCACACTTGAATTTTACTTTGACTGTAAAAAGTGGAAAGTAGATATTTCTCTCATGACCGTATGTGGAGCAGATGGTGGAATAAACACCGAGCCATTTATAGAGATTCACTAATTTAAGTAGATTTTTGTATGAAAATAAGTGTTTGGAAAACACCTGTTCCCGGCACTACAATAAAGTCAGCATCAGGAGCTGTCACAGATTTTTATGGTGATAGGAAAGCAGCTGCCATTATCTAGCTGCTTGCTGCTTTTCACAGTAACAAGAAAGTCATGTCAGCCTGATGAGTACGTCCCCTTGTACTGCCTGCCACCGTTGAAGGCCGTCCTGGGACTGGGAGTCAAAGGTGCGTAGCACCTTCCTGGGCTGGGCCTTTATCGTGCAAAACAAACAAGGGGCCAGATGCAACTTTGTTCGAAGCATATGCAGTTCTGGTGCTGACTTGGACTGAAGAGCTGTATTGGTATCTAGGAAGTAAGTTTCTAGGTGAAGTATAAACATCATGTTGTGAATAAAGTCTTTGTTACTGTCATTCCAGTTTTTATCCTCGAGACTCCTCTTTTTCTCTTTTAGGCTGGATTTACGCAACTCTAACACCTGTAGACTGCCTGGCCTTTGCAGGACATTTTCTACATAGTCTAAGCGTCGAAATGCAGATGAGGTAATCTGTCTTTAAAATCTAAAGTTAGGCAGATGCTCAGTTTTTAATAAATTGGCCATCCACTCTCCTGTTAATTAGCCCACATTTGCACTAACGTTGCTGTAGGGGCAGTTCTGGAAGGTGTACCCACAGCTGTCCCCTTCAACCATGTTCTCCCATGCTGAGTTATTCCAAGCTGTCTTTATGCCTATTGTGTGGCACCTGGAAGGATATGTGAGGTGCTTAGATTGATGTGACCAGGTCCTGAAGGAAGAACTGTTAAAAACTGTCAGGAGTTTGAACCCCAGAACATGCCATTTGCCTTCTGGATAAGCCCCCACCTGCTCAGCTGGGCTCTTTGCCCAGTGTAAGACAATATAAGTAGCTCTTTACTGATACTGGACAAGTAATGCAATAAAACTCTTTTACATCTGTATCACACAGTTTCTTACTAGTGTTATTTTTATGTTTTGCTTTTGGTCTGATGCCAGACTACTTGGTAGCAGCACAAAGAAATGAAGCACTGCAAAATGAACCTTGGGCATTACGGTGACCTGCTATGCTTTAAGTTCATGTGTCTTTGTGTTGCAGGGCATATGAAGTAGAAAGACGATTGAAAATTGTCAGTCTGACCCAGTTTCCAAACTTCGAAACTGCATGTTGGTATATGGGAAAGCATCTACTAGAGACATTCAAAGGTAAAACCGCATTTCTTTGCTTGCCTTAATTGCTTAGCTTTGGGTGCCTGAAAATAGTTGCTTTTCATTTGTGCTGATGTGTCACCTAGAAGATGAACAGGTGGCCAAAATCAGTCCAGTTAGTATTTGAACACTGATTTTAACATGCCAGCAGAACATGCTGGTCTGGTCCTGCTTTCCCCTTAGCCTCCTGCCCTCTCGCTCTAGGAAGGATCTTAACTGTCCCTCTTACCTGTGCCTGAGGGAATCTTTCATCTTCTTTATAAAATGTATTTAAGTTGCCTCAGAAGCAAGTAATGTTGTAACATTTTTTCAGTTTTTAGTTGCCTGACAAGTCTGGATTCATTCCCTGTTTTACCCTCATGAACTACATGCTCTCTCAGCCCGAGGCATAGTGTAGCGCTTCCTTCTCCCATCATTCTGCTGATCCCGGTCGAAGTACCTGGGCAGGTCACATAGACATGGGGCCACAGGAATGTCAGAGATGTGGCCAGCAGCAACACTGAGGATTAAAGCAGTCTTCTGTGAAATTCAAAATCTTCCAGATCAGATTCCTTCAGAGCTGATCCAAACATCCATGTGTGTATGTTCTTTACAGATGCTGTCTCACTTTGCTCTTTGTATCTCTTATCACAGAGCCTGTCTAGAGACACCCACCAGATCCCTTTATAACAAGAAAAATGTGTCTAATTAATGAGCAAGGTGAGGGGTCCCTCTGAGTGTCACCTGGAAGGGCCCCCTTGTGACCGACTAACCAAAAACAGGAATGAGGGGAAAAGTTTAGGCAGGCTTGTACTCATGCAGAAGTGAAATGCTTTGCCTGATTTAACCTTTGTTTCCGCGTGTTGCTACTTGCTTTTTCAGTCAGAATGAAAGAACCGCTGACGGTACCTTTTTATTTCCACAGCCTAGGATGTATGAACATGGAAGGTAGCTTGAGTATGGGACCAAGAAAGGAACCGGAAGGATTGCCAGTGTAGACATAACTTACAGGAGCACAGTGTAGAAAGGCTGGGTTAGATTTATGACACAGTAAATATACTCCTTATTACCATCAAGTTATAATAGGGCTTCATTTCTGGTGACCAACTTTCAAAGAGTTAACTCTCACAGTTAAACTTTTTCAAATTGAAGACTTTATGTAAAACAACTTTAGCTATCAGTGTTTGAATGGCATTGTTGGTTTGTTTGTTTTGGTTTTTTTTTTCCTCTACTTAGGTTTGCATAAAGCTGGGCAACAGCCTCCTGCTCATTTACTACAAGGAGCAAAAATTCTCAATGGTGCTTTCAGGTCGTGGACTAAAAAACAGGTAGGAGAAGCAGCCTGATTTAATATTGTGTTCCTCAGGTTTGTTAGTGAAACAGAGTGCAAATGCTAGAACAAAATAGTATCTCCGTAGCCAAACAGCTAATTCTGAAAACCCAAAGAGAAGGGACTGGAAGAATGGGGAAGGAGGGTGGTAGCTGGGATTTCATAGTGTCTCACAAGGAGTCAGCAGAAAAAAAGATACCACCAGAGTTTTAAAAAAGTCAATTCTACACAGGGCCAAAAGGCTCCTGAATGAATGTCCTCCCTGACTGAGCATTTTCATGCGCCATATTAATTAAGCAGAAGTTGTACATGTGAGCGAGGCCTAGAATGACGCCTGCATTTTTGTGTGCACAAGGTGCCCGTGCCCAGTTCCTGCAAATCAACACATTAATTGAGCCAGGAAATACATCTTGGTTGGAGAGAAAACTTAAAGGGATTTGCAGCCTGAATTTCCTGCTGCAGTCCTTTCAGCAGTGTTACTCTTGCCTGTGTGCTCCTAAAGTTTTGGGGAATTAGCTGCGGGAGACAGGCCATTCAATCGTAAAATGTGAAGAGAGGAACTGGCAACTTTAGGATTTTCAGCCATTTTAAGAAGGGATGAGCAGCTGAGAACAGACGTAGGTCAGTTAGGTGGCTGTCCCAGATTCAAATGTAATCGGGGACTTGGCTGCTCCCCTGCAAAAAGACAGTGCTCGAGCCTGAATTCAGAATTGCTCCCTGCTTTCCTGTAGAAGGACTGACTGGTGTGGAAGCTCTCTTCTTCCTGGCACCCTGTTTATTTTTCCGCTTGCCACGCAGCTGAGAAGTACTGAGTGAAAGGAAGTCAGACTGTGTTGGCATTTAGGTAAAGTTGAACTTTGAATATTATAACGTGACATGTGAATGCAAATGTTGTTAGTCCTGCCAGGGAGCCCCCAAACCACGCTGCTGGCAGGGTATATGCCTGCGGCACCCATAAAAGACACCAGCCTGAGGCAATCTCTCCTTGTAGACGTAGAAAAGGAATTTCTCACAGAATCTCACATAAGGGGGTGAGCAAAGTGATGTTACAGTTGTGAAAATGCAATAATATCTGAAAAAGACTATCGGCTGCTGTTCTTTCAGGACAACTATTTACAATAACATCCGGAAGAGGGGAAAAGCATATATTTTTTCCTTATTTGGACTACTGATGCAGTCAGTATTGATTTCAGTACATAGGAAAGACACTGATGTGTCATTTAATGACACTTTTTTATATTTTTGTAAAAACCATGCACAGAAACAGCAGTCTGGCTTTGTTCTCTTTTAGGCTTTAGCAGAGCATGAAGATGAACTGCCAGAAAACTTCAAACCAGCACAACTTATCAAGGACCTTGCCAAAGAAATAAGATTAAGTGAGGTTTGTGCTCTTTTGATAATATTGACTATATTGCGGGTCTTTTAATAATCTAGGTTATAAAATAGATGTATTGAAATAAATGAATTTTTTTCCCCCACTCTCTCAATTAAAAAAAAATTAATGTGAGGTTTCACAGTGGGGGGGCGGCTCAGGACTCTAGTCCGTGGCTGACTCGCCACGTGTTCTGGGCTCCTGTTTGCCTTCTCTGAGCTGGGCTGGCCACACTCCCCTCTCCATCCTTATTTTCTCTTTCACTTTAGCTACTCCCTACCCAAAAATATGCTACTATTCAATAACACTGTTGCCGTCCCCACAATCTTGCTCCCTACCTGGTGTTCCCTTTTCCTTAACGTTCATCCGTCTTGGCTATGACATTGTCTGAGCTTGGGGCTGTTGTTCTATATATTGTCCCAATAGGAAGCCTTGCTCTTGGCTGGATTCTAGCCAGAGTTACTATAGCAAATACAATAATAATTATATCCCCCCCTAAAAAAAACCAGCCCCCCCCAAACACCCCAAAAAGGGGGTTACGTGGAGGTATCATGCATTAAGCCTGGTATCATATTCCACTTAGTGGAGATGTGTGACAGTGCGAGGTGACAGTAGCTAGTTCAGTTGTTTTAAGAAGACATTGTGTCACATTCCACCCCTTTTCTAACTATATCCAAAGACCTCAAAACTGAAATCTTTCTTGTCCTTTTATCCTCTTCAATGTAGTATATAAGTTTTCTGATTGTCAGAATGGCAAGTTAAGCAGAAAATAATTTCTTTTTAATTAATCAGACAGTGTTAATTTTAATAGGACAGCTATTTTATGGCTTAGTTTTCCTGAGGGCATGAAACATGATTCTGCTGCATTTATCACATCTGAATTAAATGGAAATGGTTTGTGCTCAAGCTGATTAGCATTCTAAACAAAAGACCATTCCTTTTATACATTTGTTTGCATGGGCAGCCCATTTAACAGTCCCACCCGATGATACAACCTGGTGAGAGTTACATTCCTTACAAAGCCACTGGATTTTCTCCAGGTTAAACTTGCTCTTGAGCAAGGTAGGGTGGGAATTAGTGGTGAGCGGAGCGTTACTGCAGCGTACGATGTGGTCTTCATTCCCTGGCCAGCCCGACTTGTGAAGGCGGTCCCCTGTTTATGGAAGTGGGGATCTTTGGGGTTTGTTTCCTCAGGATGGGAGGATGCAGAGGAATATCTGATGTGAGACAGGTGGGTCTCAATGCCTCCCCATTTTCTGCTAAATTACAGAATGCTTCGAAAGCCAGCAAAGCAGACACGAGTGCCAACATAAATGCCGAGGAGATCTGTCCTGTGGAGAAGGAGGAGGCGCCATCACCTGTCCAAGTGACACCTCCGCCCCCACCTGTAGAAAAGCTCCCGAAAAAAAAGACTCCCAAAACTGTGAAAACTCCCAAACAACTCAAGCCATCCAAACCCCCCAAACCTCCCAAGCCACCCAAACCCCCTAAGCCTCCCAAAACACCAAAAGTTAAGGGAGAAGGAAAAAAGAAAGGAAAGAAGGCAAAAGAGAGTCCACCACCGGCCATCCCAAATCTCGACTTGCTGGAGGCACACACAAAAGAGGCTTTGACAAAGATTGAGACGCCAAAGAAGGGGAAGGTGGGTCATACTTAAAGTATTTCTCCCTGTTCTCTCCCTCCTTAGGTCTCATGAAAAAAATAATTTAAGCAATACAACGTGAAACCCTGTCTCCCCCGAAGTAAATGAAAGTTCTATAACTGCTAGCTTTCCTCTCTTTTTTCACCTGACTGTTCAATTTGATGTGACTGTTTGCTTGGTTATTCATTAATTATGGAGCCTCCAGGAAACCTATTGATTCAAGTTGAGTTGCAAACTACTGCCAGTTCCCTGCCCAAACTGAGGCAAGATGAAAATTAAAAGACATTTTTAACTGTTTGGGTTTTTTTTTTTTCCTTGAACTATTACATTCTTATTTCAAGTGTTATTAGCACTCGTGTGCATTTCCATAATCAGTTACCAAAGATGAAGGAACTAATTTCTAAACCATCTTATTTCTAGAATGAGGGAATGAAAATAAAAGAATAGTTTGCTTCCATTTTTGCCCATGTAGGACAAGTTTCATTTTGATGTCCTTTAATTTGACATGAATTTTGCTGCTGACTTCAGTAGGGGACAGGACTTCATGGAGGCACTGATAGAGTAATGTATTGTACGCTGTTTGTTAAGATGTATCCATAAGTCCTTTCTAAAATGCTTCTGAATTTCCTAGTACTCTGTCCGCAGTTTGCGAAACCTGTCCATGGAGCAATAGGCAGGGAGTTTTTACAGTGATCTTGTATGTTGTTATAGCAAGAAGAAATGCAGCTAGTCTTCTGCATTCCCTGACACGGCAATATTTGATTGAATCTCATATTTGGATTAAAAAATAATAACTCAGAAGAGTAGTTTTCAAAAATACATCATGTTATATTCCAGATAAAAAGTGTGTCTCTGTAACATGCCAGCACTCCATCCTCATTCAGAGTACATGCTGACTTTTTCCCCAGGCTGCAAAGAATGTTTTAAATGTGCCCAGTAAGGAAACTGCTAGCAAGCAGAGTGAGGTGGAGAAATTTGAGGTTCGAGAGCAAAATAAAAGCAAAACAGAAGCCAAATGGAAATACAAGGTAATGTCTCCTGTTAAATTCTGCTGCTGATTGTGCCAGGTAGTGTTAAGTCAAGGGTGGAGAAATGTTCATAGGGCTACCTAAGCAGAGTTTCCCAAAGAAAATCTTTTGAGCAGAAAATAATCAAGTAATGATTGATAAAGGAAAGCGCGGGAGGTTTCTTCAAGAGCATATGCTGAATTGTCCGTCCTCATCCTTGCTGAAGGCAGTGGGAACACTGTCAATAGTGAGATTTTTCAGTGCTGATCTCTTACTTTAAGTCTGGAGTAGTTCCAGAAAAATCAGTAACTAATGACGGCATAAAAGCAGAGTTAATGAAATCTGAATTACACCACATGAATTAAAACCTTGCCTTCCTGGAGGGCTAATGTGGGGTGAGTAAAACTCATTCGTAGAATAATACATTTCTTCTCCAGGTGGCATTTAAAACAAGGTGACGTTAGGCTTTCTCACAGAAATAGCTGTCTGAATTTTGCCTGCTTTGAGAACTTTGAGTGACAAAGATGCAAACAAATTCCCCAAACCAAGACAAAAGTACTTGATTTTTCACGTGGGGAAACTACTAAGCATCGTGAATCATTAACATTAGAGACATCTAAATTACTTGTGTTCAAAAACGTCACGGTTAATGTGGTTAGGTTAATATGTATCAATTAATTCACAGCCAGTAGAGCTAGGGAAAGCAGTAAGGCGATGCTTAAAAATAATCAAAGGCTTCCTTTGCACTCTATGACTTTGATATTAAATTATTAAATTCATAATTCAAGCTTTTGTGAAGGTGTGAAAGAAGCAAGCGGAGCCTGGGAGTAAAATGCAGTCATATGTGCGAGGTCACAGGCACTGTGGTCGTTTCTGCCCTTAGCCACGCAGGCACTGGGCTGGCGAGCAGCGGACACAGCCCGCACTCTGACTCTCAAAATGCGTGTTTTGTATTTTACCTCAGTCTGTACCAATTTAAGAGAGCAATATTTAAATTTGGGATCATGTTGTGGCAAGCACTGCTTAAACGGGGTCTGAAGTGCTTCAAACGGGACAAGTCCCTGAACTACAACTCCTGTAGTCTAAGGAAGAGTGTAATCCTCTATTACATACCACATTTGGGGGAATATATTTTTCTCTGCATATAGATCAATGGATTCCCCAAGGCTCCCTAGAAATCTGAAATACCAACAACTCATTCAGCTAATTTTATTGTTTTGATTTGGGTCTTTTGCCTTTCAGAACAGTAAACCTGATTCACTTCTAAAAATGGAAGAGGAACACAAATCAGAAAAGACACCTTTATCAGGAAATAAGGACAACAAATTTACATTCTCTTTCTCTAATAAGAAGTTGCTTGGGTAAGTAAAAAATACGACAATACACATCAATTAAAAAAAGCAGATGAAAAAGTCTGGGTTTTTATAGAACAAGGTGAAGATCTGCCTTTCTGGTCAATGTCCAAAATGCGCTTATGATAGGTTCGTTTTACCTAGAACCCAGCCTAGGTGGCTGTAAGGGTAAAAACTTAGCTTTGAGGCTGGTACTTTGCTCGAGAAGAGTGTCTTCAGGATTCAGGCAGTCTCATGTTTTGGCACTTCAGGTTCTTACTAGCTGAGTTGTACTTTGTGCAGATCCTACTCAGGGTACCTTTTTAAGAAACTGTTAAATGCACTCTCTGTGCTGCAGTTCTACACTGTGTGTGCATTGTGCATGATACACTTTGAGACAGCGTTAAATAATATAGTGCTTATTTGAAGCCAGCTAAGGCTACTCTAGTCAGCATCATATTTTGAGATACAAATTGTAGGTACAGAAATGTGCTTATAAAATTATTAGAATTGCTGTGGTACCTCTGAAAGTATTTGAGTTGACTGAGATTTCTGCATATACTTGTTGTTTTCCTCTCTGTCAATTTGCAAAATGTTTTCCAGTCATAGTATTGCTACTCATTTGTAATTTTTGGTTTTTTCAGTTCAAAGGGAGTCAAAACCCAGCTGAATACTAGTGTGTTTGGGTCACTGCAGAATTTTAAAGAAGATAAAGCAAAACCTGTACGAGATGAATATGAATATGTATCAGATGATGGTGAACTAAAAATTGATGAGTTTCCAATCAGAAGGAAGAAAAACACTACAAAAAGAGAGCTACCCTGTAAGAATATTTCCTATTTTGTCTGTATCTGCACAACAGTCTTATGTGTTGCCTGTCTGAAATTAGTCTTTAAAATCTGTGTGATTTGTAATAAAGCAAGTCACGACTTAACTGTCAAATATAAGTGGATTTGAATTGCTTCTGAAGTTATGGCTTAGGAGTGCTGTTTTTAGAAGGAAAAGGGATCATGACTTTGTTTTTCTTTATTTTTTCATTCAGTTCTGTCAGAGAAAAAAGACACTCTGCAGCACACTCCTGTTAAGAAGCCAAAGGTGGAGTCGGTATCGTACAAGGTACGGTTCTTACTGCAGCCCTCACAAGCGAGCAGCCGTTGCAGCTCTCTGACTGCGCGGGGCAGTGCTGCAAGGCAGCAGCAAAGCCTCCTCACGGGCTGGTGTCGCATCCTCTTCTGCATCCTGCAGTCACAGTCTGCCCGGCATAGATGGCATCCAGGCGGAGCCACGACCAAGTGTAATTGGGTGCTGTGGCTTGTTGAACTGCTCGCACACCATCAGGCCTGCTGGGGCACGTGTGTGGCCACCCTGGCAGTTGTACACCGCCACAAGAACAGGAGCAAGCCGTAGGAAGGAACGGGAAGGGTGAGGAGGAGTTTGCTGTCGTACCTGGCTTGCAGTTACATTGCTGATGGGCACAGGGATCTGTCCCAAGCTGTGCTCCCACCCTCTGTCTGTCCCCCGTTTCCATGTGCTTTGAACACCGGTGGTTGAATTTCCACGTTCATGTTTGACAGATGAAACTCAGAGCAACGCTAATACAACTGAACTCACATCATCTGGCGTTTCACACGCTAGAAGCCCTTAATACCTAGTAAGTGGCAATTAAAGGGTTTTGTTTGCTGTCACTTAGCAGAGTCTCCTTCTGCCCATTACAGGCTTACAGCTAGAATGTCCCTGACTCAGCATGACGCTTTAGCAGGTCCCTAACTTGAGGCAGTGTCAATGTGCTTGTTGATAACTTACCTTCAGGAAGCTGAACAGCACAGGTGTACGTTTGCTGTGTGTTAGCATTGATACTCAGTGCTGGAAATTAAATGACATTAAAATTAAATGTTTTGCCCAGTGGTGGTTAATACAAATTCATATTATAATATCTGAATCAGTCAGAAAAAGCAAAATAGCTTGTTAACACAGAGCTGTGGGTGACTGAAATGTTTGGCCCTAATGAACTGAGGAATGTTTTTCATCCTGGTTTGCCTAAGGGATATTCAAGAGCAAGTGCAGACCTCCTTGCCTCCGTCAGTGGTTGATGTCTGGAGACCACTGCACACGGGATGGGGGAATGTGCGGGTACCTCACCATGCAGAAGCTTAAGGAGGGAGGGCAGTTCCTGGAGACGACAGCAGTTGGCAGTCTAAGCAATAAGGGCTGGGACTTCAAAGACCTGAAAGCATGGAAGGAACGGGAAGAAAGATGTTCTGTTATACTGCAGACTACGCTGCATAGAGATACCAGCCACAGAAAGACAGTTAGATGGAGGTAGCTCCCTTCAGTGGCCTCAGATGCTGCTGTTCATATGTGACTGTCCCATTCCTCTGTCAGATCTTCCTGTTCTCTTGCAGTACGGATGGCAGAAGTGGGTCTGTCCCTGTGTCTGAATTGGCTCTGTTAATAGGCTTGAAGATGCAGACCTGTGCCCTGCTGCATATCTGGGCTGACAGAGGTGCGGCCACACGCTCACTTCTTCTGCTCCATGGGTCATGGTCTCAAGAACAGGAGCAGGGGCTGAGGAGGCAGCACTGTACCTGGCAACACCACTGTTACAGTGGGTTGATGCCCTGCGCAGGATCAGATCTCAGAGCTGGGTCTCCACGGTTGGAAGTGGAAAAAAACCCTACCATGCCTACAGGTTGCAAGGAAACCGATTTTTACTGTGTACCTGTTTTGATTTTTGGTTTGGTGTTTTTTGGTTTGTTTTTTTTTTTTTTTTCAATGAAAGCAAATTCTGAATGCTAGCCCTGTGTCTTTGGAGGAACAGCAGGCTGCAGAGATTGCTATGTTGTTCCTGTTGACTAACTTAGTGAGTTTCCCTTTTTTTGAGCCTTTTTTCTTGTTTTTGCAGAGTGATGACTCGTCAGATGAAGATTTGCTTCACATTGACACAGAGGCAAAGCCAGGGCGCAATTCAAAAGAAAGAGAGT
>KL271928.1:1691-14924 GCA_000699545.1 Podiceps cristatus | reverse complement strand
AGGAATTCTTGATCTTTTGCAGGCAAGCAAGGAAGTTGGGGGTTTAGAGTATAACACCAACAGGTATGCACCAAGGGATGGGTTTTTTTCTCTTACCGATAAACAAAAATTGCTCTTTTGTGGTTGTGTGTGTGTGAGTGAGAGAGAGAGGGAATTTTTCAGCTCAGTAACTGCTTTTTCTCCGGTAAGCAAATTCTTCCTTTATCCTGTGATCTGGAGGGAGAGGTGGGAAAGCATGCGAGAAAGATTTTGGTGCTATAATTTAAACAAATAGAGGCATTTCACATCTGTAAATGTTGAACATCCATATTAGCTATAATACTATAATAGATGAATCATTCAAAAGGAAGAGAGAGCTCCGTGAATGCAGCTTGAGGGCATGAGTAATGTTTTTGAATGTAGTAATAATGTAATAATCTAAATTACTGGCATTCCTTCTGTAAGGCATTGTAAGGTGCCACGCAGTTTATTATTGAATAGTGTTTGAAAGAAGAAAACAGGAAACAGTCTACCCTCCCTCACACCCCCGGTCATCATTCTTCTCCCCACCGAAACACGTGGCTTGGAAAAAAACAAACTCTTTCATGGGGACTTCTGTACCTAAAATGGAAGTGCTTGCCTGTACTTGGTTGCATTTGATGTGGGACTGCTGTAAGTGGACACTGAAGTTGACACTGGATGCTTTGGAATGTGGTTAATAAGGTACAGCAGTAGATCTTTTAGTAATCCAAAGAATGAGCAGTGAAGAGAAATGCAAAACTGGAAAATACAGTTCCCAGACTCAAATGCTGCAGTTCAGAACTGTCTAGAATAAGGAGGGTTTTTTTGGGCCCATCTCAAAACAAATGTATGGATTCACTACCTCCAGTCTTTCCAGGCCAAGTCTGATCTTAAACTACTGACAGAAGATTAGGTAATGGAAGTATGAGTGTCGTTTCAAAAGAAGGTAGTGGGACTCTTCACATACGGAAATGTCTTCCATAACAAACCTTAGGAACAAATCCCCGGGAAAGGGGTTTTGGGAATGTCAGCTGAGTTTATGGCTTCCATGCACAGGCTGACACTGCAGACACGAACCAGTCTTACACGCCGTGCTCCCTAGTAGTCTGCTGATGAAGTTGATCTTTGCTGCTGCACTCTTAACTGAATGATTTGTCCCCTGTCTGTAGAAACCCAGAGCTATTCACCTAAGCACTCTCTGCTGCTCCACAGGGACCACAGCCTCGGTACGTTTGGAAGCCGCGGGCTGTTGGCAAGTTGCTGGCACAGGTTTCTAGCCTCTAAATACGCCTGTTGCGCAAACAAAGGAATTGTCCTCTGAAAGGTGAGAATGACAGGCTAGGTGGTGACGCGGGAAATTATGTGAAACGTGCGGAAAGGCTGTTCTTGTTTGGCATATTAATGAGCCAGTTTCATCTCCGCTCTGTCTTCATTTGAAAACCACCTTCACCAGGCAGGCAGGACATGGCAGTTCTCCAGGCTGGCTGCTTGAAGCAGCATTTATCCTGCTCATGATTCATCTAGCAGATGTTGCATGGAAGCAAGAGATGCGTTGCACCATTTTAGATGTGCAAAGTGGCAAAACCAGTCTGCTTTGGGTGGTAAATCCAGGTATCACACTCAGCGGTTGCTGGGGTACACCAACAGCATCATTTTCCTCCCTGTTTTCTCTCAGTCTGCCTTGGCCATGCAAAGCCACAGAACCTGTGGAGGATGTAGAAATAGCTGTAGGAGTTGTCTGAGAGTTGAGAACAGGCTGGACAAAGAGAGACAGGTGCTGTCCTTCTCACCCACGTTGTGCCCTTGCTGAGTGGTGGGCGTGCATCACCCAGGAGAAGTGCAGCTTGCAAATTTGGAAGGACCTGTTGAAGTGGAATGAGAAGGTCCCCTCAGAGAGGAAGATATTATGTAAACCTGGGAAAGACTGGAAGTTAAAAGCCATAACTGAGAATTCCAAAAGATATGCCTCGTGGTCAGAGGGGAACATATGGAATAAGTTAAGAAGAGAAACCATAGAAGCAGATTTTATCAGTGAGGTGTTTTGTTTGGTTTTTTTTTAAAAAAAAAAAAAAAGGAAAAAAAAGAAAAAGGTTTTTTGATGTTGAAAGAGAAGATGGATTTTTTTAAGGTTGCAGTGTGGCAACAGAGCTACAGAGGAATCTAACAGAGTGTTGCTGAACCAGAAACATCTTCTGGTTCAACCTTCCTCAATTTACAAGGCAATTGTCTCTTTCACATCTTAGCTGGTTGCAAGAGATAAGTAAAGCATGTTACAGACTGGCTTCATGCAGGGTACGTCTGCTGCGAAGCGCCAGGCAGCTCTGTGAGAGATGGGCTTGTCTTTGTCCATTGACATTTGGAGTTTATCACTTGTTGCAGCACAGTGGTGGGGATCCTCAGCTCTGTGTTGTGCAGAGGTTTGCGTGCGAAGTCTCCTGTAAGAGTTCTCTGTCCATTCCTAATGGAGGTGAAAAAAGCCAATTATTTTAAAATCAAGTAACGTAGTCACTACATATCCTTTGGAGGTTTATCTTGACAAGGCTGCTCTTTCTAGGGAAGAGATCTAATCTCAGTTTAGTGCGGGTTTGCCTCCATTACTGCCTTCCCCCTAGCAAGGACTGGTTGATTGAGCCAACCAACCACCTCCTGTGGCTGCAGAGCGTGTGGGGAGAGGTACCAGTGGGCCTGCAGCTCCTGGGAAACAAAATATTTTTTGTTTGAGCTCAGGTGGGTCACTGATTCTAGACTTTCCTGTCTCTTGAGATTTGGCCCCGTCTCTTCATCTGCTCTTTAAAAGAAATAATCGCATCAGCACTTGTTGTCTGTTTGGCTGTTCCCGTGAATTCCTTTTCCATTTGGTGTCATGGTTCATAATGGAACTAGTGTTTTTGTCGAATTTACACTTACATTTTGACAGGTGATTAGACATGTCAGCAGGTAGTTAGGTTTATCTAACTCTGGGAGTAAAGTTGCCAGTGTAATAAGACTACCGTGCTTGAATTTTGGTATAAAATAAGAAAATTTGTCAATCATTGTAAGAATTGAAAGAAATCCACCTTGGCCATGTTTACACTACCAGCCATTCCGTGTATAATGTGGTTCCCTGCCTGCTTATGATGTGCAGAAACGCAGAGGTAAAACAGGTTAAAGAAATGGTCCTCAAAGATTTTCTTCCTTGCTCAGGAGGTGTCTTTTGCTGCCTGCAATGGGTTAAAACTGCCATTCAGTGGTGGAGTAGGACTCGGGCCTTTCATTGTCCCTCCCTTCAGCCTGGGCTCTGTACCGAGTGTGTTTGTAGACTTTGCGGTTTCTGAAATCAAAGTTGCAAATGCAGTCACATAACTAAACTCTGCATGAATTACTACACTGTGTGTGGTAGTTTAGTGGGAATGTGTCATATCAATTTTGGCTCTTGTATAAACAATTAGGCTTTGGCAGTGTGTGTTGCAGCTTGATTGAAAAAAGCTCCCAATAAATGAAATTATTATCTTTCATTTCATAATTATGCTAGGCTTTTTAAATGCCCATAATGTGCTTTAAAAAAAAAAAAAAAAAAGGAAGAAACATGATATTCAAACATACTGTGTTGCAACGTAATGCCAATATGGTCATGTCTGACTCTCAGGAACAATTTCCATCTCTCTCTACTTGTAAGGCAGATAAAGGGTACGTATTTATATGTAGACATATATATATACGTGTGTATGTTTTGAATACTCCACGCAGCAGAAGTGCAGGTAGGTCTATGTGGAATGCCCTCTGCTCATACGGTGGTCTGTGCAGATGGGAGCCAGCTCTCCGGTGGGAAGGTTGGAGCCCCGTCAGACCAGCACATAACCCCAGCAGTAACTTAGGAAACAGGTCAGGGCTTTTTGTGATAATGACCTTATCTGAATTGTATTAAACTTTATTCTGTAAAATAGTACACTGTCATTTGCAGCTGACTAAACCAAATGCCGTGACGGCATGACCTGGCTGACTCTTGAGTCATGCATCCCCTGTACTTGTGTCAATGGTAGCGAGATGGGGAGAAATAATGAGAGAGGTCCTGCAGGAAAGGCTGCTGTAAATGTGGAAACACTCTGAACAAATTGAAATGGAATATGGAAAAAAGGGTTGGAGGGGACTGGTAGTCAAGTGGTCTCAAACTGAGCAAAATTATTTGTTGTTTCCAGGTCTGATTCAAAAATGGAAGGAAATACTGATTTTGTACTTGAAATTATTTAGGTATCATAGTTTTGTACAGCTGTCACTTCTCCAGAACATTGATAAATCATTACTGTCTAGGCTCCACTTCTTTATGGTTCATTTACATCTGGCCACAGGTGGGGTGAGGGGAAATGCAGAAATGACAGAAATACTGTCACAGAGAGAGGATGGTGATTTATTGCCTTCCCCTCACATGCACAATTGTTTTTCAATGGTTCCTGTTTGAAGTATTCCAGAGTTACGGCAGTTGGAAGGGACCTTGGGAAGTTGCCTAGTGCAGCCGCCTGCTCACAGAACAGCCAGCTGCAAAGTTTGCCCCGGTTGTTCAGGGCATTACCCTGGTGAGTTTTAAGTGTATTCAGAGATGGGGATTCTGCAGCCTCTCTGTGTGAGCTGCTTGGCCACCCTCAGTACCGACCTTTTCTTCTTGTGTCGGGTGGGATCTCCCCTGCTGACTGTGACCGCTGCCTTCCCTCCTATGGCTGTGCACCACTGAGAAGGGTCTGGCTCTGTCTCCTCTGTAACCCCAGGAGATGGTTCTTGTTTCAGGTTAGTTCTTCTTTCCATTTAGAAAGTGCTCAGTAGTTCCCGTGGCTTTGCTTTGCCCATACCTATTTTTCCCCTAATCTTAAAATGAGACTGGGTGATAGTTATTCCGTGGCGAGGTGAGACATTAGTGAGCCTACAGTCTCTCACCCCCCCCTTGCCCTCTGGTGCCTCCAGCCGTCTGCGTTGGCAGCACAGAGAGGGGGGAAGAAGCCATTCCTCAATCAGTAATATTCTGTGGAAATTAATAAATTCTGAATATAAAGATATAGGTGAAAGGCTCAGTAATTGCTTATGAAAGGAGGGAGATGAACTGCCTAGAGATGTTGAACCCTGAGAGAGAGAGATGGCAGTAATAGAATTGGTTGTGAAAAGTGAGGCACCGGCTCCCTGCATGATACCCTCTCCTATCTTCAGGGTGGTCCTGTACCTTTCCTGTGCCCCAACAGCACAGGGGCCAGCCTCACCTAAGGAGGCAAAACCTTAGTCTGTCTGTGCTGAGTTGTGTGTATTCTTGTCACGATCACGGCTGTTTGCCTATTGCCACACGCTCTGGAATGTGCTGTCAGGGAAAGGATGCTCTTGTCAAGCCTAGGTGGGGAAGGCAGGCAAAGTGAGAGCCCCACAATGTGGCCTGAAGGGAAGCTTTATGCTCTCCTCCCTGATGAAGATACTGCTAGGAATGGGGACACCGAGGGCCTGAGGCTTAGGCAGAGAGCACTGTGTGTAGGGCACAAAGCCATCTGTGCCATGCAGACCAATGTCCTCTTCCTCAGGTTCCCACTGAGATGAGTTGCCCTTCCCTGCTCCTCATCCCGCTGTCCTGACCAGTGCTGCAGGCTGGGAGCCCTGGGGGAGATTTTAGTTGCGACAAGGTGTAACAGCAAATTTTCCCTTCTGTTACGGTGCTTCTCTCTGTTGTGTACGTGAAAACGTGCTGCCAGTTTCAACTCTCGGGAGTGGGAGTGGGAAGGCAGTTGCTGGTGCTGATGATGCCTGTGGCTCGTTAGCAGGCTTGCGAGCTCTGGCTGCTTGGTGTGGGCGCAGGCTGTGCCCATCGGTCTCCGTACCAGCTCCGCGTGGGCCTTGGGTGGGAGCTGGGCCTGGCACACCTTGGACTCGTCCTCCACCGCCCAGTGCTGTGAGCCATTCAGGCGGCCACTGTGCTGCTTTGGCCGTACCCTTTGGCCATCTGAGTGGTTCTTTTGCCTGTGGACAGCACTGCGGCTGCACCGAGCATTACTGCGCGGTGCGGGGTGTTGCAGGGAAAGCTGGCAGTTTCCAGCATGAACCTCTTTCAGTTCCTGCACTATCCACAGCTGAAAATCGCCAGATGCTTGCTAGGCAGCAAACAGTTATTGCAGTAAACTAATTTCTTAATCATGTGTCCTTCTTTTTACAAGAGTAAAAGGAAAAAATAATATCACGAAAATGGACACCCTGTGAAACTCAGAAGTGGAGCCCACTGCAAAAGGCACAACTGCTGCCAGTCAGTTTGTTAAAGTGCCCTTTTCTTTGTCCATCCACAACATTGTTTTTTAGCTTGAGGAAAGGAAAGCCGGGCTGCCGGGATTTGCAGAGCAGCGGCAGGGCCGGTGCGATGGACAAGTGGCACCTCGCTGTGTATTGGAAGGGCCCTTGCCACCAGCTGCAAGGAGGGGAGCAGGGGGGCAGAAGCATGCCGGCTGCTTTGCTCCTGCTCTTGTGCTCATTTTAAATGTTTTTTAAATCATAGTTGTAACTCACAAATAGTTTACTTTCATAAATGTTTTTTTTTTTAATCATTTCTGAAGCAATAGAAAGGGGATATGGCCTTCCAGAGCTTAAAAATTGCTTCCTGATTCTTCCTGAATTTTTTTTTTTTGGCTTAAGAAGCTGAAATACTTCTAATGGAAGTACATGCAAGCACATGCCCTAATGAGAAACACTTTGCCCGTGTGCAGCTCTGTCTCTCTGAGGCATTTCACCCACACGTTCAGGTTGTGGTTTGAGTCTCAGAACCACTGGTTTTGATCATATTCCACGATTTATTTGTTGAAGCTTGTGTTGCTTAAGGCAGTTCCTCTCTGATTTGCCCATTTAGTGGTCAGTGCTTGATGGTCTGTTTGCAGTGTTTTGAGAGTCCAGTGTTTGCAGAAACGTTTGGCAGAAAAAAATTGAAAGAAAATATGCTAATTTCTTATAGATGGTGCAAAATATGCCTTTGACAGGGAAAAGGCTAAGGCATCTGGCATGCTAATGAAGGGATTAAAATGTCTCTTTCCTAAATAAATTTTTCTATGTTCTTCTGTTCATTGAGTTGCTAGCTGCTAACATGAGTCTGTGCTCATTTTCAGGATTATTTTTAAGTGCAATTAGTGCCCAGAAACTCTCATTATATCTTGTATTGTACTCTGGCATCCTGTAATGGTTTAAAGTAGATTAAATAAAGATCAAATAAGAGAAAGCAAGGTGGTACTGCTAATTTACTTGTGAAGTGCTGTGTGTTAGTGGCTTCTATTGCGTAACTGTAGAAAAAATTGTTACCACAGCAACTTTTTTTTGCCTTTCACTATTTGCCCAGACTCTGAAGTTCTGGAGATATTTGATGATGTGTTCTGCCTGTTGCAGAATTAATGTCTGGTGTTCTCTGATGAGATTATCATTCTTCTACGTTCTTCTCTGTTGTGGGGAGCATGGTTTCCCAGCTTGCCAGGGTGGGAACCAGTCCAGATTTGCACATCTTTTGACCTCAGCCTAATCTGTAGGAATGTATTTCTTTCTGTAGTAGATGGGCCATGCTTGTTGACAACTGCCAATAAAATACCAAAAAGCAAGTTCAATGAAAGCAAGGCTTCCACCCACCCTGTAGTCCACCCATCCAGTTGTATCTCTCCAGCATGTCCCAGAGTCGATCCATCCCACATCCGCATCAGGAAACCTCCCAGTGTGCTGCAGAAATCTCTTGAATTGCTTGTGCCCTCCCACGTTGCTTTTCCAGCAGATCCCGGAGTGGTGACAGTCCCCAGTGAGAACTGTGGCCTGTGATCATGAGTTTCCTTCCAGTTGTTCAAATTCTTCCTCTGCTTGCTTGGCAGTACATAGCAGAAGCCCACCACGACATCCCCCTCCAACGCTGACCCAAAGCCCTCAGAGTTGGTAGGAGAAACATTGTGTTGTTGGGAATGCTGTTAAGAGCTTTGAAAAGTTACTTGACCCCTGTCCTCGCCCACCGGCAACAACAGCCCCCAGGGAGCTGCCCGTCACCTGCCCAGCCACACAGCGCACGGCTTCTAAATCTACCCCAGATCTACTGTGCTGTCTGTGATACTGCTGTTAGCATAAAAATGGCTGGTGTCACCCGTGGCATGCCCAGCTCGTGTCAGGGAGGCAATCGGGAAATCTCATCTAGCAACACCATGCAGTGAAAGGAGTCAACTGTTTATGAGGGATTCGTGTTTTTTCTGGAATTGCTAATAGCTCTTGTATTTCTCCATGTTTCCCTGCAGTCAGCCACCTGCCTCACCCAGCACGCAAGAAGCAATCCAGGGCATGCTGTCGATGGCAAACCTCCAGTCGTCAGAATCTTGCCTCCAGACGTCGTGGGGTACCAACCAGGCGAAGAATAACTCCATCTCCACACAGAACTCTAAAAAAACAGGTGGGGGCAGCAACAAAAATGCTGGCAAGCGGTTACTAAAGAAAAGCACAAAGAACAGTATTGACATCGAAGATTACGATGAAGATCAGGACCACTTGGATGCCTGTTTTAAAGACTCAGATTATGGTAAGTACAAATGAAGTGGTCTGAGTGAGCGTGTGCCTGCATGTACATAGTTGTGCAGGTTTGCAAATAAACTCCCTGTTTCTTGTGATACGTTTGCTCACTTTCTGTCATGTTGAAATCAACTGGGTATTTTGGTAAGGAGGAGTGCAGATAACAAGAGGCCTGCATGGCAAAATTAAGCAAATACTGTATGACCGGCAGGCTGGATACAGAGCTGGTGGTGCTGTGGTCATCCAGGTAGACTGGATTTGAGGCATGTCACCGTCAGAAGGTCTTAAGGAGCATGGAAGCCCACTGAAAGTGCAGCAGTCAGCCAAGAAACAGGAAAGTGTCCCAAAAATGTGTGTCAGGTACTGGTACTTACAACAGAAATGTCCTTGTCTGCGCAGTAGCAATAAAATATCTAGCTAAGGTGAGGGAGAAGTTGAATTTGTACTTGGAAAAGGGTTCCGATTGTATTTTGAGTGTTGGTAAAGAATGCATTGGGCACAAAGCCAGTTTGCACCAGTTATATCAGTTCTGCCCTAACAATCCGCAGGAGCATTTTTAATATAAGAAGTGAGCAAATGAAGTAATCCTGCAAAGACTGATAGGGATTGGAAAGCCTGAAATCCCAAAGAGGGCAAGAAGTTGGTAGAGGTTTATGCTGCATAACAGGAGAGTCTATGCATGTGTTTAGGTCTCCCTGGCAAGCATGGCCATCAGAAGTCATTTGTCACGTTTGGAAAAGTGGAGCGTGTGTTTCTACATTATTAGCAGAGATGCCAAGGCAAGATGGAGATGCTGAGATGTTGCAGAAGGCGGCTGCCCAGCTGTTATGAGCACACTGCATGTGCTGGGACGCAGTGGTAGGGCTGGAAGGTGCTGTGGGAACAGGCAGCTCCTTGAAGCTGTTGGGCAGGGGTGGGTTTACAGACAGATGCCATGCACAGACGAGGCTCTACTCTACTGAGGGGTGGGTTTGCCCATTACGTGTCTGTGCTGGAGAGTCTTTGTTGTGAGCAGGCTTGGTTTCCAGAGGTTCTGCTTGAGCCCCGTCTGATCAGCAGACTTCTAGTGTCAGTGGCCAAATGCCACAGTAATGCCAAAATCACCAGTGATGTAACAAATGGCAACTGGCAAGAAAATCAAACGCATGCAAAAAAAAAATACAAAAGCTTCATAGTAAAGGCTGGGACAAATTTAGACAAGTTGGTGTTTATCCCAGAGGCCTGTGAAGGGTCCTTTGGTAGAATGGTTCGTGTTCGCCTTCTGGGTACTCCTAAGCTGAGGAAAGCAGTTTTCAAGGTCTGTGTAAACAGCACTGTGTCGTTTCTCTCTGCCTAACTCCGCTGGAGTCATACGGGCCAGGAAGGTGTGGTGCGGAATGAAGCGGTTGGCTGACGTGTCTTCAGTACCAGTCTAGCTTGGGATAAGGAAACCTCTAGCTGTGCTGCTGCTCCACAGACAAGAGGAAGACTGATTTTTCCTGAGAAGTTTCACTGTGTATCCTAAAAGTAGCTGGTCACGGTTTAATGACAGCGACTCCTAAGTGTATTGTGTGGATAAGAGCAGGAGAAAGTCCCCAGAGTGTTTCAGTGGTTGGTGGTACCTTGGGAGGACCTGGCTGTTCTAGCTGTGACACCTGTAGTCAACACGCTTATACAGGGCAAGTGGGCCTCTCTGCAGGGCAGAGCTGTTTCCTACACTGAAACTGTTGCCTTTGTTTCCTACTGTAGTTTACCCTTCTCTCGAATCAGATGAAGATAATCCAGTATTCAAATCCCGATCGAAGAAAAGGAAAAGTTCAGATGATGCCCCTTACAGTCCAACAGGTAAGTCCATATGGTCTGTGCTGCCCAGACTCAGGCTAAGTCCTGCAGGTCCCTAAAAAGCCACCATTTTTCAAGGAGTGTAGAAATTTTAAGACCACAACTAGCAATTTCTTTATCACATGAAGGATTAATCCTTTCCAGCACAGCAGGAGGTGATACTGTGCTGGGACACATGCTGAGCAATGTTAGCCTTCCTCCATCAATTGATTGGTTGGAAAAAGTCATTCCTGGGTGGGTGGGGGTTTATTTTTCTTCGCACTCTTGGTGATGGAACAACGGGTGGCCACCTTTGCAGTGGTAGAACAGCTGAGTAGCCATGGCTTGTAGGTGTTGACTGTGTAAAGAGAAACGAGAGAGGGTGTGGGAATGGTCTCCTCCAGGTTCAGCCAAAGTTGGTGGTCTGGGAGGGTGTTTTTGTTGCAGCTCACCAGAGGCAGTGACAGGCCAGGAGGTCCTTAGACCGCTTTACCCACTCCCACAGGGAGTCTCCACGGCTTGCTGTGTGCGTGACAGGCAGCCCCTGTCTCATCCGCTTGTGGGGCTTTTTTTGACCACTGCCCCCCTTTATTGGCAGCTCCCCCCCCAGCCAGTGACTGGAGGCTGTCAGCACCTCCTACCTTTAACGCATCCCGGGGAAGGAAGGGCAGAGGCTGCGGCATCCCTGGCCCTCCCGCTCAGGAGGGCAGAGCCTCGCTGCCTGGTGTGTGGTTATGCTGCTCACAGGGGCACATTCTGCACATCTCACCTGCATCTGCTTTCTTTGTAGCACGAGTCGGCCCCTCGGTGCCTCGACAAGACAGACCGGTGCGAGAGGGCACAAGAGTCGCCTCCATTGAAACCGGACTCGCTGCTGCTGCCGCGAAGTTGTCACAGCAGGTGAGGTTGCTTGAGAAGTAGTAGCTGTCAGGAAGTGAAAGCCTCTCCCCCAGCAGCAGCATCGTGCTCGAATAGCAGTGCAGTGCCAGTCCTCCTTGGTGTTTGGTCATGCCAGTGACAGAAGGCTCTGCAGTCTCAGGGGAAATAAATGGGATGGAGGTCCAATAGTGTCACAGCATATCTGACAACACTGCAGTGTGGAGTGGGCAATGTATTGGAAGTGTAGAGAGGTGTGAGCGAGCGAGCATAGCTACCAGGCTAAGCCAGGAGGAGGCTGCTCAAAAGGAGTGTGCGTGAACCATCTGCTCGGGAGTCTGACTGGTGTGATTGCCTTGTCTGTGGATGCAGGCTGCCGGGAAGCTTAAGGATTTACTTCCAAAGATTTGGTGAACTGTGGGTAGCTATGGGTCAGTTTAGCAAAGATACTGGGGCACTTTGGGCGTCAGGAAGTGTGCCGTCTCAGACCGGATGGACGCTAAGCGCGTTAACACACATAGGCCCCACAAATGTGACATCGCGAGGCGTGAAGGTGACAGGTTTTCTGGAGCAAGGTTGGCACGACACCTTGGCAAGTTGCTGGAGATGCAGGGTTTGGTGCCATTGGGCTGCTGTGATGCATATTGTTGAGTAGAAGAGTTCTAAGAACGGTGGCAGGTTTCATCAAGAAGCGGACTGAAAGTAGGCAAGGGAAACAGGCTGGTGACAGAGTGTTGTTCTCATGGTATGTATGTGTAAGTGCAGTTACAGGTCAAGCGACAACATGTGTGCCCTAGCAGGAAGCAGAGTCTGTGAATCAGTGGGATGGTTAATGTCCTCCATGCTATTGTGAAAGTGTATGAAGATACCTGAAGATAGGAGGTGCCAGTTTTTGTGGAACATCGAAAGGTTTGTTCATGCAAAACCATGCTGGTCTCCCAAGGCAGGGTCGTTTTGGTCCTGGCTGGCTCCCACTTGCCGCAGTGTATGCAGAGTTGACAAACCAGGAGGCTCTGCACAAAGCGCGTACGTAGATGCAAGAAAGGCAAACGTGTGTGTGCAGCAGAGCGAGCTGTGAGCGAGATGGTATCGGAACAGACCCTGAGCAGTTTGTACGTGGCAAACTTCATGGGTTTTCGTTGTATCAGGACCCTAAGCAACACCGCTGGCCCGTGCTGTAGCTAAAGGTCTTCTGGAGATTAATCTGAGCTTCATGTTTGTCATTTTAAAGGAGGAACAAAAAGGCAAGAAGAAAAAAAATACCAAAAAGAAGCTGTCAACCAACAACGTGAACAAACCGGCTCAGGAAGGCAGCTCGCCAGAGCCGAAGCTGGAGTCACATGCCAGCAGCCTCACAGATCACGAGTACACCGCAGGGGCCAGCACGTTTGGGGTCGCCCAGCCTAACAGGGGATCGCAGCCGATGGCACCTGGTGTTTTCCTCACACAGAGGAGACCCTCATCATCCTCGCAGAACAATGCCTCCGCCAAAGGTACCAGGAAACGCCTGGGGTTATGGTGTAGGAACGGGGAAGGGTGAATTGGTCGTGTAATCCCTGCCTTTTGCAGGGCCCTCACGTGTCGTGTCTCTCACGGGTACATAGAAGTGCTTAGACAGGTCAGATCTGGTCGGAGATGGGGCCCGTGGCCTTGGCTGTCTTGGCATCGTGGGCCCAAATATGCGTTTTGCTGCTGGGCTGTTTGTTGCAGGGTGTGAGGCATCCCATGCCAGGCAGCACTCCTGAGCGTGCCCTGAGGCTCCTGAGGAACACCCGCGGTGGTCACATCACAGTCCAGCCTGTCTGGTGAAGCCTTGTCCAGGGGAAGATGCGTCTGTGAAGGCTGTTCTGCCCAGGGCTAGGTCAGGCGCTGCGGTGGTCGGGTGGTGTTGGTACACCGGTGCCTGTGCTGACGCGTACGTGAGGACAACCTGCCCAGCCAGCGCAGGGCCGTGCAAATCTGCAAACCTCTCTTGAGAGCTGCCGCGGGGGAGCAGAGGAATGACAAACCGTGGGAGTAACACAGCTACACAATCAAAGCCAAGAG
>KL271927.1:8821-20507 GCA_000699545.1 Podiceps cristatus | reverse complement strand
GATTGGGTGGCGATTCACACCCTCCAAATAACCCCCCTGGACGTGACTGAGTTTGGCCGGGACATCTCAGTGGCAGCCTGCAGCTAAAAGCGCTCCTTAGGGTTTAAGGCGCTCAGTCTTCAGGCACCCCCCTGGGCATTTCCTAGGGCTGCCGTCTTGCCCTGGTCGTAAACTGCCGCAACTCTAGGGCAGATCCTGCCCTCGCAGTCCTCCAGAGCCCCAGGTTCCCACCCAGTACTGCAGCTGTCCTCCGCCCCGGCTCCTTGGAGAGCTGGGGGTAGCCACCCGCAAAGATACGGCTGTTGGTGTCAGCGGAGCGGGGAGCACAGGGAAGTACCTGCCTTTGCCCCTGGCACTGCTGCAGAGAGGGGTGGGCTGACGTCTCCTCCAGCACAGCACACACGCTCCGTGGCTGCTGGGTGCTGGGGAAGTGCGTCTCCTGCCAAGGTCCCTGCGCACAGCCAGAGGCTGCTACGTCCCCTGTTCCTTGGGCTGCCATGTGTGCCATACCCCTGTTGCTGCCGCTCGAGTCCCACCACCCGGTGACACTGATCCTCCAAGGGGACTCACAGTGCGGCCCAGGAGGTGGCCATGACAGAAGAGAAACCAGATGCAAAAAGCCTCAAGCCTTTTCCGAACAGCCTTGCTGTTTCTCCTTCGGGCCATGGCTAGCTACCAGGGCCGTTGGCACGGCCAGGCCATCCCAGCTCCACGGCATCTTGTCCCCTCACCGTGCACAGCCACAGGGCACAGAGAAGACGCGCTGCAGAGCCAAGGGGGTAGAGGGGAGAGCCGGGGCTCGCAGCGGGGAAGTGCGGCACTGCAGGAACCCAATTGGGAAGTTCCCCAGGTCACCCTTTACTTGACCCCCTTAGCTGGCCCCCACCCCAGTATTCCACTGCAGGGCCTGACTTGAGCAGGTTGTGGGCCTTGTGGCACCAGAGACCTCCAAGCAAGGGGCTGCCCCAGGACAGGCACCCCAGAGCCCAAGGGAAGGGGGTAGGGGGAGCGCCAGCGGCATGGTGTCCATCGCCGGCCAGCCCAGGGCTCAGCCTGGGACAGAGGCCGGCAAAGTGCAATGCCCAGCCATGGCCTCCTAGCCCTGCTTGGGTCCTTGCTGCATCAACAGGAGCCTTCCCTGGTCTTTCATTCCCTAAGGAAGGACCACAGGTCTCCGGCACCTGGAAAAGCCGAGCCTCAAAGCTGATCTGTGCTCTGAGGGCATTGCGGGGTGGACATGCTCTCCTGCCAACAGAGTGCCTCACCCCTTGTTTTCAACCTTATGTAAGCAGGGATCCCTGCTCTGGGACGTGGTGAAATTAGATCCGTACGGAAACAATTAGAAAGGGGAGGGATAAGGAAGAAGCTTTGCTTTGTTGGCACAGGTCTCTGGGCAAAGAAGAAAAAAGAGCCCATGAGCCAGTCCAGATGTATTTGTGCTGGGAGAAAATAACACGTGAGTGAAAGAAAGGCACAGAGCTGGGATTTGCCCCCAGGTGAGACGGGTTTTGGGGGCAGCTCACCCCACACCCAGCCCCTCTGCAACAGGCTTTGGTTGAGGATGAAACAGGCAGGTCCTGCCACATCAAGACACGGAGGCTCTTCAGGAGACAGTGTCTCATCGGGGAAGCTCTTCTCACCGGGTTGGAGACAACTCACCCTTAAGCCAAAGCCAAAGCAGTCTCACAAATGATTCTGTTCCTAGTGTTCTGCAATGGCTGTAGAGCAGCTGCTGGGGTCTCCTCTGCCAAGACCACCTGTGAGTCCCCACTCTGCCCCCATCCCAGGCTCCAGAGCCAGGAGATCTCCTCTGCCCTGGGAACGTGTGCTCTCCACGGGACGAGGAGATGACAAATGCTTCGTTGCAGCTCTGGATTGCATTAAATACCCCACCACACACAGTCATGGCTCAGGATCAGCCTTGCTGCCCAGCTTGGCACCTGGCAAAGGAACAATCTCTCCACCTTCCTTGAGCTGGAAGGAGCTGTTGTAAAAAAAAAAAAAAACAAAAACAAAAACAACTTGTCCTGTGTCCACGGTTTTCGCCATTTCTCTTTTATCCTTGGTCACTCCACAAGGAGATTTACGTAAGGCTGAAGTCAGCACGTCGTGCTGGGAGCAGGCTGGTGGGAGCACAGCAGGGCCGCAGGGTTGCAGGCATGCGAGGAGCCCAGAGTGACCACCTGCACGCCCGATGCAGGCTCTGTTCCTCTTTCGGGGACGTTTTATAACTGCGGGGCTTGTTGATGGAACGCGTGCCACCACAGCATCTTGAGAAAAGCACCCTGTGGGCATGGCGTGTTCCAAAATTGAAGCGATTTTATCCCCCAAACCATGAGTCAGCTTGCAAAGTGGAGTCTGGATGAGCATTTTTGGGCTGCTTTCAGGATTACACCACTACAGTGGGAGAGTTTCACCCTCTGCTTGCACCCACAGAATAGAAGTCCTTGGTCAACCTGTGTGGATAGGTGTCCACCCGGACACGTGAAGTAATGCTGGTACTGCAGGGTGTTGCCCCAGCCTGCAGCACATTAGACCTCAGACCTGCGCAGCCGCACCAGCTCCTGTACCGGCTTCAGCATCCTCCCCTCTTGGGAGACCTGGGCTAAAACGCGTCCCTGCCCCAGCTGTCCCCAGGGCAGCCGAGTGGGGAGAGGACCAAAGAAAACGACCTGTTCTAGGGTACCCTTGCAGATGTAGCCGTACTCTCCAGCTCCCCTGGCAGTCTCCCCAGCAGGACCAGACTGCAGCAGCAGCTCCCTCATCTCTTTTCGGGACAGGAGGTGCATGGAGCAAACAGGAGCTTTGCAGGGCACAGGGTGCTGGCCGTGCCTCTCACCGCAGTGAAACCTGGGAGCCTGATGCAAGTACGGAGGGAACTTGCTCTGCTGGCAACTTCCACCGTGTCTTTCATCAGCCAAACGCCTGTTCTAGGACTGTGTCTTTCATCAGCGAAGGCCTTCAGAGCGGGAGTCCCACAAGGTAAATACCTGGAATGTTCTGGGAACATCTAATCCCGGGCTTGCCCTTCCCCACAGGAGAGGAGGAGCTGGGCAGGTGAGATGGGGCTGCAGGTACTGGCTTCCTTCCAAACCGCTCAGCAGGAGCTCGCACTGTCCTCCCAGGCGGCAGCACTTGGCCAGGGCAGGAGCTCCTCCTTCCTCTGACCCTGCTGCAAATCGCCCGCGTACATCCAGACCAGCGACTGCCCATGGTGGTTTGTCCCCGTCTCTCTTGCAAGGGGAGGGGGTCTCTGCCAAACCGCTGGACTCCAGCCATCAAACACCTCCTTGCCGTTGCCATTTGCTATCTCTGATAAAGCACTCGTGACCCCTGATTTGCTGTCCCTGGCTGAAGGCTGCTCTCAGCCAGTGCTCAGCAGGGTGGGAAGTGGCTGTGGGCAGGGGTAGCTGAGACCTGCCAACCCTCCTGAGCTCCTGGAAGACAGCAAGGAGCTCCTGTGCAGCAGCACCAGGCTCGGCCTGAAAAACCCCCATGAGATGCAAATGGCTCAAGCCAGGACTTCGGGACAGGAATCTGTAGCCAGAGGGCAGAAGATCCAACTCAGGGGTGGCCAGAGCCAGCTCAAACCACCCTAGGCTACGGCATGAAGCACAGCCTCCTGCCCGCGTGAGGAGGTGTGCCCCTGCCTGACCCGGCTTGCCTCCTGACAAGCAGCCGACAACACCGGAGCCACAGCCTGACACCTCCTCACTTGCAGCCTCCAGCCCTGCGCTCACCAATGCTGAACGCTTCAAGAGCTAACGGCCCCTCCAAAGCACCCTAAAATACCCCAAACTTCTCCCCGAGGTCAACAGCCCAGCCTTTGGGCTTCATCGGGTGACAAGAGAGACCACCTGCCCTAAGCTGGGCAGCCCAGCTGGGCCACCTGTTTTGTGACCAATTCAGCTTTTTCAGGTGGCTGTTTCCATTCTCTACCCAGCTCCCCACCAAGTGTGGATTGTTTTTGG
The DNA here is from genome assembly GCA_000699545.1 of Podiceps cristatus. Taxonomy (NCBI): domain Eukaryota; kingdom Metazoa; phylum Chordata; class Aves; order Podicipediformes; family Podicipedidae; genus Podiceps; species Podiceps cristatus. Next base: position 16,536 of record KL271927.1, on the reverse strand, counting down.
GTAGGAAAGGATAGATTACTTCTTTACTTCCAAATCTGAACATTGTTTTCTCTTGTGTGTCTTTTGTTTTTGTTGTTTTGATCACAGAAAGTTCCCAGTGTTTGTCTGTCTTGGAGACCAGGTGGGGAAGTAAAAGCAAACACTGTGCGCAGCTGAGAGCAAGGAGGCTGGAGGAGCTGGAAATTTTAAGCACAAACTAACCCCAAGCACTTTCCACATCGTACAGCCAGCCCTCAGCTGAGCCTTTTGCAATGACCGGGTGTCTTGGTTCCTCATTCCCAGCTCACTGTTTCCCATTAGCTGCAGAAATCCCAGCCCAAACTAGAGCTCTCTCAGCCTGGCCCGGCCCGATGTGACCCACGCGCGGGAGCAGAAAGCCAAGGTGTGCCCTCAGAGGGACACGGCCATCGTCCGCCCTGGACCAGGCACCTCTCTGCCCCAGGGGACAGCCTCCAAACTCATTCTGGTCCTTCCCTCACTGTCCTGTCTTACCACTCTACTAGCACTTCGCTAACACAGGACCAGCCAATGCACCCGCTCGCCCTTCCCAGTCCCCCCAACAGTTCCTAGCCGTGCCCTGACCCTTATCTGCTGCTTCCCCTCTCCTCCCACCCTTGGTGCTGGTGTGGTCAGGGGAAGCATCTGCCTGCACTGAGAGATGCCGGGCACCTTCACGGACATTGGTGCCTTCAGAATGCATCCTGGAGTGCCTCTGGCCCAAGTTTTATAAAGACCAAGGTCCAGGAAAACTCTCAGGTATCCACTGAAACACTGAGCAGCCTGAATCCCCTTACTGCAACGGAGAGAGCAACTGCCCTATGAAGAAAAACTGCCGGAGGAGCTGGGATGGGGCAGGTGGCAGCAGGTGGAGCTGCCTGGCCTTGCAGCCTGAATCAGAGGTTCATCTGTGGCACCTGAACAGGCCAGGGTGTCCCTGGGGTCTCCTCTCACCCCCCTGGGGCATCCCCCTCACCAGGCTCTTCTTAACCAACCAAACACGATTTCCTGCTTCCACTCCAGCTGCCCAGGCAACCCCTTGATGTCGCACCCGAGGCCTGGGGAAGAAGACTCCTTTCCCTGCTGGGGAGGGGGACGGGATCTTTGGTGCCTCCCCCATTTCTCCAGCAGGTATCTGCCAGGAGCATCAGGAGCAAGGATGAAGGGGCTTCCCTGGGAAGAGGAGCAGAATTCGCAAGACAGATCAAAACGGTCAAAATGCAAGCAGAGAGGACTGCAAGGTGGGTGCCTTCTCCCTGTGCTGGCTTTTTACAAATGGTGGCAATTTTAGGTGGGAAACACAATGGTGAGGACCAGTCCCGGATCAGCCTGGTGTAAACGGATGGGCCCTCCTGACCCAGGGAGAATCATCCAGTAGCCTCCAGTCCCCTCCATGGTGACTCTTCTGTCCACGCAGCCTCTGTGCCCTCTTCAGGGGGGCCTTCGCAGCCCCATCGCTGCTGTTGGAGAGGCAGCAAGGCGGGGGCCATCCCTTCCTCCCCAGCAGCACAGCACAGCGCAGCACAGCGCAGCCTGTCTGGGCCGTGGTGCCAGCCCGGGAGAGCTCTGAGCGCGCCGGCCCCACAGGCATGCCCGTGGCAGCCTGGAGCTCGGGCTCACTGCTCACCAGCCCCAGATAATTATAGCTCAGCTGTTTATATACTCTCAGCCCGCGGCTGCAGGAAGGAAGGCTGGAGGACTCACTCTACGTAACAGGGCTCCCCACCCCTTTCCCACTTCCCCCTCCCACCTGCACCCCCGCGTGTGAATTCGGCACTTGTGACAAGATACCACAACACAGCCTTGTTTTTCAGAGCTGGTTACAGCCCACAGTTTCCTCTTTCTGCCATGGGCCAGGGCTGGAAGGGCCACTTGTGACACCCTGCTCTGGGCTGCCTGCTGCTGCCCAACTCCAGGCACGGCTTCCCCCTCTCTACACTATTTGCGGTCACCTCCTGCCTCCCTCAAGCTGGCAGCTTCTTGGTCCCAGAGCTTGTCCAGGCACACGGAGGCTTGTCCCCATGCATGTCTGAACCTCTTGGGTTCTCACCAGAGCCGTGGGTTGCACTGAAGCGGTCGGGGTGGTGGGTCAGTGCTCTCCTTCTCCGTGCAGATTGGCCGCAGCATCTCTGTGCCAGCCCTTCCACCCTGCCCTCGCATCCCAACGCATGGCATGGGCACGGCAACCCCACGCCATTTGCCAGTGGCCAAGTAGGACTGAGCAGGGCGCGAGGGAACCCCTCCCAAGCCAGGGAGGTTGTCCATCTCTGCAGGGACAAGTGACTGCCGGCAGCATTGCAGAGGATGCCCGGGAAGCTGCCCTGCGTCAGGTGGCACTCGCGGCGGTGCCAAAGGGGGTGCACAGCCACAGTGAGACCGGGGAAGAGGCGCCCCTTGCTCACCCCACGGAGAGCAGCAGCAAGCAATGACCCGGCACAGCTTGCTTGGCTGCGGGAATGGGAACGGGACAGGCTGTGCCTGCCCTGCGCTGCCGGGCTGGGCTGGCCAGCTGCGGCTGAGCCAGCACTTTCTGTGTTTGTTTGGGCTGTTAGATAACTTCGAAAGCAGAAGCTGGAAGGGCTGGCGGCTGAACAGTTTGTTCTTTCCGACTTCCACACTCTGCTGCCTCAAACCACAACGCCTTGCAGGGCCCGGCAGCGAGATGTTTAAACCGCAGGCCAGCTGTGCCCGCTCAGAAGGGGGCCGTGCAGAGAGCCGCCACGTCCCTGGTCCTCGTCCCGCAACGCACCACCGAAGACCCCTCCAGCACATCTGCCCTCACAGCCCCGTGCAGAGCTCTGCCTTCCCCTCCCTGTGACCTCCTTGTCGCCAAAGAAGGGACCAGAGCAGTGGGAATACGTCTTTGCAGGGGTCTCTGCCCTGCACCCCAGGCCTGGCACCACGGTGAGGGGCTGCTGCCACCTCCTGGCCATGCTCCCGGCCCTATAGCAGGCCCAGGGGTGTGCCTGGTCACCCCTATGGGCAGGGCGGCAGGGCTGCCTCTGGGCTGCACCACGCGCCCAGCCATCGCTGGCTGCACAGGGGAAGGAGCAAGGCTTAAACCCCGCGTGCAACCCGTCAGCGTGTCCTCCCCCTGCGCAGCGCCTACCCGCCCTACGCGTGGCCGCTGTGCACTGGGGCAGAACAACTGCGGACAGCAAGGCCACAGCAAGCCGCGTGCCGGGGAGCATGCCGGCATGGCGTCGCCAAAGGGCAGCAATGGGAAGTGGGTCTGGGTTACCTTTGGCCAGCCCGTACCTCTCTCAGGGAGGTGCAGCTGCATTTCCCCAGAAAAGGATAAAATACCCCCAGGCTGGGACCGAGCAGCAGATGAGGAGCAGGGGAGCTGCAGCCCCATCCGGGAGCTGGAGAGGTGGGGAAGGACAACAGTGACATGGCTGCTCTGGGAGGAGAGGCAGTCCAGCAAAGCTGGGCAGGAGAGAAGAGAAGCAGGGGTGGAGCAGAAGCCAAGTGGGCAAAGAGATGAGGATGCTGCAGACTTGTTAAGGCTGGGGCTCGCCTGGCTGAGGACAGACCTGCCCGCAGCCCTCCCAGGCATCACCAGCTTTGGTCGCACCATGTGCCGCGGTGGCCAGAGAGCCACAGGAGGCTGGGGGGTGCTGCAGCACGACCAGGCATCACGCCTCGACTCAGGCGACAGTCACCGCACATGAGGCAGAGCGGGGAGGGCACAGTGGCCCAGGGGAGGCACACGAGGGCAGGCAGTGTGCTTGCCCCACAGCACTCGGCCAGCCGCGTGGGGAGCTGTGGCCTGGCTGGAGGCAGCCCTGTGAGTCCTAGGAAAACTATTTGATTTTGGCCCACTGACCTGTGAAACCACGGTCCTAAAAACTGCCCCAGGGCTGGCACAACACCCACTCTCCATATCCAGCTCAGGAGCCACCATGTTCCAGCAATGCACCTCCCCTGATGCCCTCCAGCCTCCCCCTGAGCAGGCCCGGGGAGAGCCCTGGGAGGCTGAACAAGGAAGCCCCTGACAGCCCCCCAACTCCTGACATCGGAAGCACTTGTCTTCATTGCTCTTCATGGCAAGCTCTTTGCACCTTAACCAGGCTGCTCCCTACCCTAGGGAACTGGCTTTTGCATGCCACGGGAGGGCTGGGACGTGCTGGGCATTTACCGGATCCACTTGACTGGACTCTGTAAATGAGCTTTTATATAACTCCGCTTCCTGATTGCTCCAATGTCTTCAAAGGAAAAGTCACAGGCACCCAACAGCCTGCACGCCTGCTGGCTATGAATGGGCTGCAGGGGGTTCACCCAGTTGCTATGAAAAGCTGCCCATTCCCGCGAAGAAACCTCGCAAGCCAGCACCAGATCCTCTAGATCAGGCTCAGAGTGCCGAGCAGTGAACAGGCCGTTCCTCTTGTTGCTACAGAAGGAGCCTGCAAGCTGTCGCACAGCTCGGACAGGCCCAGGGAGGGGACACACACCGCCCGGCTCCCCTCACTCCGGTGGCTTCTCCCAGGCTTCCCTGGCCATGTCCTTGCTCTCCATGCCAGCAGCTGCTGGGAACCTCGCAGCCCGCGCTTGCGTTCAGAGCTACCAGGTGTATCGGGACTAACCCTGTCCTGCTGCTCTCCGCAGGGGAACGGCTCCCCACGGCTCCTCCCAGTGATGGAGAGGGACCAGCTGACACCGGGATGGGTCCCCGCACCCCCCAGACGCGGCTCAGCAGGGCGCCGTGTCCAGACACGGTGCAGAAGCGCGGTTCTCACGAGCACGGGCTGCCTGTGTAGGCAGGCTGCCTGCAGAAGAGCTGGGAACTCGGTGGCCTGGGCCGGCTCCCTGCAAGCAGATGTTATTTTTAACTCCCAGTTCCTTTCTCCTTTTTGCCAGGCGGCGACTGGTTCTGCTGTTTGCTGAGTGATAAAGAGCCCTGGATTTTTCTCCTCCACTATTTCTAGGCTATTTTTAGGCTTTTCTCTGTGGCTCTTTGCTGCAGACACTTGCAGAGGGCTGGAGCAGGTGGCTTGCTCCACGTGCCCATAGGAAGAGGAGAGATGTGCAGGGTGGGAGGTGCCAGAAGGAGAAGGGCTTCCCGAACTGGATGGGGAACGCACACTCCTTAGAGCACCAGCTGCCCCGTGCTGCGCACGGAGCAACCTCCTCCTCTCACACACAGCCACGGCGCACAGGAGTCAGCCTTGCTCTGAGGGAGCCGGCAGCCGGTTTCATCTGTCCACAGCCCACTCAAGGCAGATCCTCCATGTGGTGGGAGCGGGGCTGGGGGTCCTGCACGGGCCCTGCGGCAGCCCGGGGCAAGGTGGAGGCGCAGAGGCACGGGGAGGGACATCTGCTCGAGGGAAGCTGATGGGGCAGGATGTGGGGAGAGGTGCAGGGCTTAGGATGTCCAGGGAGGGTCAAACGTAGCTGTGGCCATGTAGGAACTGCCAGATGGGGCCAGCAGAGCTGGGGTCAGCTGGTGTCACCTTCAGGCCTGGGACAAGGACCAGCCCCATGGGACCCTCAGTGGGAGAGAAGAGTGTGAGGGACACGGTGCCCACCAGCGCTGTGCTGTACCAGTGCCACGCTGGAGCCTCTCCACTGAGTACCAATGGGGGTGATGCTGCCCTGTCCCCCGACCGGAGAACACGACATGAAATACCACATCCGGAACCCCTTGCCATGGCTGTCTTCGGGAGAAGGAAGCACTCTTTCAGCAGCAAAGAAAGAAACAGTCTGTATCTTCATCAGGCAGTGACAGTCCGGCCTGAGGCTGGGGTCTGCTGATTGCAACCCCCCGAAAAGGGCCATTTCATCCCAGTGGGGCTGGGTCAGGACCCTCTCCCAAGCAGGAGGAGGCGGTGGTACCACACGTGGCCCCACAGCCCTTTTTCCTCCTGGAAAACTGCAAAACCCTGAGCTTTGTTGCAGCTCCAAGAAGCTCAGAAAGAGACAGAACTTGCTGCAAGACAGACACCCACGTCAGCCCTCAGCCAGCTTGAACCTTCCAGGCTGTTACGCAGAGCCGGAGCCCCACCACCACTGCTCAGCAAGGGCATTGCAAACCTACCCACGTCACAAGATCCAAACAGTCCCGACCAGCTGGGAACAGGAGCTGGCTTGGGATTTTTTGTTTGGCTTTTTTGTTGTTGTTGTTGTTCAGTTTTGGGTTGGCGGTTTCATTTTGTTTTTTGTTTTTTGGGGTTTTTTTGCTTTATCAGGATCTTGCTGAGATTGGCTGTGATCTCAGCGGGTAAGTCATGTTTGTGCAGCAGTTTGTAAATGCAAACTGTTATGTAAGTGCTCAGGGTTACTCCAGAGGCTTGGCTGGCTGTGCCTCCCCCACGCGCATGTGCACGGCACGCGGTCTGCCTGCTCACCAGAGCTGCTAGCAGGGCAATGAGCACACGCATCCCTGTGCGTCCGTGGGAGCTTCGTTGCTGTCCTGGCCCTTCACCCAGGTGCACAGTGCGTTCATGCTTGTGCGCGAGCCGCTGCAGCAGCACCTGGGGGTGGCTACGCGAAGGTGCGAAGGGCTGCGCACCTGGGGGGTGTGCGTGGGGCTGCCGGCCGCACGCTCAGGCAGCACTTGTTGCACGCTTCACCGCGCTCGTCCGGCAGCGGTGTTTACCCTCTGCTTGCTCACGCCGCTGGTCTCGCCGCTGCCAAGAGCGCCTGCACTTGCTCCAGTAACCCAGCTCCCGAAGGTCGCTAGCTGGAGGCCAGGCTTGCGTCCCAGCTGCCTGTTTTTATTATTGACTGTCCTTATCATCACTCGGAGAGAACACTATGTCCCAAGGATCCGGGGGCAGGATGGGGCTTGCTGCCTCTTCTGATGCCTTTTGCCCAAGCTCTGTCTCTCCCCAGCAGAGAATGTGCAGGCACCGAGTGCCCCACTGCCTGCGCTCGCAGCTGCCTGCGTGCGCAAGCCACGCCACCGGGACCTGGGGCCGAGAGGAGGAAGTAGCCTCTCCTCTGCTCCCAGCCATCCACTGCCATGAGCACACCACACATTCCCCCTTTCTCTTGCCCCGGTCTCCATCCAAAGACAGTTCCCTGCACAGTGCTAGGCCCCAACACATGCCCCTCCCCAGGGGCTGCTTCCAGCAGGACCCTCAGAGGTGCATCCCATCACCCCGCTGCTGTCTTGGCAAGCGTCTGACTCCCACCGTGCCCTGATCCAGCACCCACCAGCCTGGAGCCTGCACGGACTTGGGAAGGGGTGGGGGAGCCTGATCTGCCACCAGTGTCAGGGCTGCTCCATCACAGCGGAGCCTGGCTGGGCTGGCACAGCCGTCGCACGTGGGGCGGGGGAATGGCTGGGTGCAAAGTGGTATGAGCAACCCTGGGCTGCGAGCAGCTGTGGCGCTGGCTGGATCCTGTAACTACAGCAGTCACTTGGCTGTGCAGTAAAACCCCAATTAACCACTTTTATTCATCCTGTGGGCAAGATATGGAGCAGGCAATAGGCAGGTGCCCTGCCAAGGCAGTTCCAGGTGGTGGCACGAGCACAAGCAAGCCCCACGGGAAACCTGTGAATTGGGAATTGTTTCTACCTGGTGGGAAAATCTGGCTTTGGGGGATTGCCAATTGTTTTTGCACAGAAATGAAGGAAATCTTCCTTCCTCCTCCACCACCTCCTCTCTGAGGCCACAGAAAAGATGCTGTCCTGGCTCTGCTGACGCTGCCACGAGAAACACAACGGGGAGCAGCCCCAGGGTGACTCTAGTTTGCAGGGGGAGCAGATGGGC